>JAJTUC010000011.1:545816-648357 GCA_036971365.1 Dactylellina leptospora
TTTTTCTTAGGTTTACTTTTGCCGAACTAGCTAAGACCAATGGATGGCTTCAAGCAGCAGGTCCAAAGACAATCCTCCGTCAGAACCGAAACGACGGCGACGAGACCGTTGAGGTTGAGGTCGAAGCTGATGTTGAAGCTGAAGTGAGTTTTGGAGCAGATGTGATGCTGTCGTGTGGTTGCAGCAGCGTCGGTCTAATGCCCAGCTACTACCACCAGCTCCCTTCAGCGTCCGTGGACAAAAGCAGCTATCGCCAGATCCCTTCGACCTCAGCGGCAGCCAAATGATATCCCCTTCGATACCTATCTACCTTCGAAGACGAGTTTTCCCGGTCGGAGAGGATACTACCCAAACGTTGAACGTTAGCATGCCACCAGCCATGTTTTCGTGTGTGGATGCGCAAACATCGCGCAATCAAAAGGGATCCGACCAACCACAGCGACCGTAATAAAAAAGCACCGCGAATGCGTGCACGAGTACCGCGTGTATACCGAGCGAGCGTCGAGATGAAACTATGTCGCGGAACATTCGAAGACGCGAGAATATGAATACGAAAGAGCGAGAGGAGGAGCAGGAGAAAGAGAGAAGAGGGCTACTCGACGATAATATTCACCCGACCACCACCCCTCCCCCAGTCCGCTTCCTTGTGTTCACGCGATTTTTCCCTTTTGGACCGGATACATTCGTTCCCATTCTCCTTAGCGTCATCCGGGGCGGGCGTGTATGCACAGAGCTTCTATTTCTGTTCTCCTCAAAATGCGGCACTTCTGTCGTGCCTGCAGGGGCGCACCTGAGCGTTTCATGACACCCAGTCTGCGATACCCATATCCTCCGCCCTGATACATGAGCAGACATGTACCAGTCTGATATCATGCTGCATTGTTTGTCTCTCTGAATGAAAATTTTTGCACGCCGGTACCTTGTTCATCAGCCACGTTTTTTTTGGTTCTGTCGGTCAGGCCGGGGTGATAGTCCCTGCGGCATCCTGGAGCATACTCCCCAGCCTCATTCTTGAGCTTCACTGCCACAATCCCCCAGCTTGATGCCGTCCTATCATATGCTGATGTTGGAGTAGCTTGAGCTGAGCTACATACCGCCGTGCTTTTGAAAGCTGGCTCGATAAAGCGATACTTTATACAATTTAAAGCCCCATTTCACGATAACATTCGCGATACGTATGCTGCCATCCATCCCTGGGAAGGCCGCATTGCCGTTCAAACATCCACATTGCAAGCCGCATTCCATAAAAAGCTATCTCACATGAAAACACACGCAAGTACCACATTCGTACGCTGTTTTAATGGTGGAACAGTCTCGTGCTCTGCTCCACAAACACAATATTGCAATGCTCAGCAGCGTCGTGAACCGCCTTATCGTTGACCGATCCCCCCGGTGCAGCCAAGTACTTGACCCCCGACCTCGCGGCCCGATAAACGTTATCCGAGAACGGGAACTACCACAATACCAATCATTAGCGACACCAAACAATACCAATGGGACTGAAAGCGAATAGATAGGAATTAAACTTACGAAGGCGTCACTCGAACAGGCAACCTCCTCCAACTGCGCCATCCACTCCTTCTTCTCCTCCTTACTGAACCCCTCCGGAACCTCTTCAAAAACACTCTCGAAAGCATCCCTTTCAACCCCTTCGTCAGGAACCTGCCCGGTAACTAACAAATCAATCGCATTACTCTTCTCAGGTCTCTTAACTCCCTTCTTCCATTTAAGCCCCAAAACTCGCGGGTGATGTCTCATCCACCATACGTCAGCCTTATCACCGGCTAACCTTGTACAATGGATCCGACTCTGTTGACCCGCGCCTAATCCGATCACCATGCCATTTTTCGCGTAGCAGACGGAGTTAGACTGTGTGTACTTCAACGCAATCGTGGCGACAGTAAGATCTGTCAGGGCGGATTCCGAGAGCGGTTCTGGATTCGGCGTCAAGATATTCGAGAACGTGCGATTGGTGATCTTGACATCGTTACGTTGCTGGGCAAGATGAACCCCATAAACCGAGCGCGTCTCGATCGGTGATGGCTATAAAACCAGCGTCATTCAGCTTCAATTCCTAAAACAACCTTAACTGTATTATGAAAAGTGATCAAACTCACAGTGTAAAACTCATCGATCTCCAAAATCGTGTACTTGCCCCCCTTCTTCGCTTTCAAAATCTCCAACGCTTCAGGAGTATACCCCGGAGCGATAACCCCATCACTAACCTCCTTGCTAATGATCTTTGCCGTCGGTAAATCAACCTCATCGCTCAATGCGATCCAATCTCCAAAACTACTCATACGGTCAGCTCCTCTGGCCCTCGCATAGGCCGTAGCGAGTTTACTCTCATCGATCCCTTCGATATCGCTGACGAAATAAACCTTCTTTTCAACATCACTCAACGGCACACCAACCGCGGCTCCGGCTGGGGAAACGTGTTTGAAAGATGCGGCCGCAGGGAGACCGAGAGATTGTTTTAGTTCTTTGACCAACGGCCAGGAGTTCAAGGCGTCAAGGAGGTTGATGTATCCCGGCGAGCCGGAGAGGACCTTGAACGGAAGGTTTGTGAGAGGGGTATAAGCCTGCGCGGGTTTCTGGTGCGGGTTTGCACCGTACCGTAGAGTCAACTGTTGAACCCCGTTACCAGCGTACTTCTTCCTGAAGAATTCAGAGATCGCAGCGTCGTAATCCGCCGTGTGTTCGAAAGCCTTAAGAGCGTACTGTTTACGACTGGAATCCTGAACTCCGCCGGTGGAATGTAGTTCCTCAAGGAAAGCAGGATAGTCTCTTGGATCGGAGAGGATGGTGACACGGGAATGATTCTTAGCTGCCGCACGGATGAGGGTTACACCACCGATGTCGATCTCTTCCACGGCTTCTTCGATGGTGACGTTGATTTTGTTGATGGTTTCTTTGAATGGGTAGAGGTTGCAGACCACGAAATCGACCTTATCTATCCCTTGTTCTTCGAGGTCGTGATTGTCGGATTCCAGATCGCGGGCGAGAATTCCGGCGTGCACGGTTGGGTGGAGTGTTTTGACGCGGCCGCCGAGCATTTCGGGGGCGTGAGTGATGGCCGAAACATCTCTACCAGATCCCAATCGCATTAGCTATAGAAGTTTTACATACGGTGATCGGATTTTATGCTTACTCGACTTCGAATCCCGCTTCCCTGATCATTCTGGCGGTGCCGCCGCTGGCGAGAAGCCTGATGCCATGTTGCTGCAGTCCCTTCGTAAGGTCCAACAAGCCGGTCTTGTCATAGACGGACAGAATAGCTATCCCACACCGTTAGCTGTCTAACCTGTTGACAAGAAGTAGTCGAAAGACTAGTAGAAGAATAAAATGTCACAATGCTCTCCTTTTCGTAGCGTGCGCCATGGCCAGTTTCTTGATCACATGGAGGGGTAATGGTGGGGCACCCAGAAACCGCCAAATGAGGGGCATCGTCATCAGGTGCGAAAAAAAAAAATTTAAAATTAAAATCAAATGATGCAACGGAACCAGCTCGAGCGCAAGCTAAGCAGAGTAGCAGACGAATACGTACCGGTCCTGGGCTTTTGTTCGGTATCAGTGTCCATTTCGGTGGTTTGCAGATGTCCGAAATTCGAAAGACCTGGTCAATTGAAAAGGTTTTCGTGAGGTCTCGTCGGCTAACAACAACGTAGGATGATAACTGTCAAAATTAGCTTGCGAGGAGAACAAGAATTGAAGAAGAGAAGAAAGAAAAAGTTCGGACGGAATGAACTGTCAGTTAAAATTTTCCATGCTAATTTAAAGTGAACCGACTAAGGCGTAACTAAGATCCCGGCTGTTGTGCGACCCATCACTCATTCAAAAAGCTTGGTCGACGTAGAACGGTTGCGTATAGCCTCAGGCACAACTTGCAAATTTGGGCAGAGCTCCGGCACCGGAATGTTAGCTCCCAATTGGCCCCCACTATTCACATTATTGGAGCGCCTTTCGTAGAAGTCAAGACTAGCGAAATGTCGCACCTTCAAGCGGATTTCAATTGGTCACTATCGATTGCTAGGTAAATGACAAGCTACATAACAAAAGTACGTCCACAACACAGCTGTGTACAGGCGGGCGCCATCGATTGACAAACGTATCGATACTAATACCGCAGAGCCTCGATACGTATCAGGCTCTGCGGTACTTCAAAGGTGAAGATACTTCCGTATAAGCTGGCAAACGGCTTTATCTTCGAGGAGGAGGGACTTGAGAACAAGTTAGCATGCTTCTCCTTGAATGCATTCAAGCCAACATGCAACCTTTGCCTTTGTAAAGCCGAAGTGGCACAGTTGGTCGATCGAGCCACTGTGCAGCTCGAATGCAACAAGCATGTAGCAGCAAACCCCTCACAAGGCTGATATTTATTTGCATCTTTCCCAAAAATAAAGCTGTAAGGGTATCAGCACTGGCGCGCAGGATACGAGATAGTAATTGAACAAAGCTGCCTTCTCCAAGTCTGGATCTTCTCTATATCCAAACTCCAATCCACACTTGAAGTGCACTGTTTCGTATGAGCTTGGTTCGAGAACAGTTCGCAAACTCGGGCCGAAACGACCCTCGTCTCCGTTTAGGAAGCATCGTCAACTTTACAAAACCCGAAACTCATAATTTCATTCAAGCAAGAGGTAGGTAGTCAGAGATGCTCGTTCAAAATCTCAAGGATACTCACCGCGCGTTCTTATAGGAATTCATCGAAATGGACCCGATGGGAAAGGAATGGGTTTTCGACGAGGTGTGGAAGTGTCACATTTGTGATAGCCTTTACATCCTATCTCAAAACCAGAGCTGCCCAAACGAATATCACCCTCTCTGCGGGGACTGTACGGTATACCCCAGCCTGGCTCATGCTTTGCGTTCTCGGAAACAGAATCTCGGCAAGAACAGGAAGCGTGAAACCTTGGGATTCGCTGAGATAACGCCTTCATCCCAGAGGCAAGATAGTTTCGAAAGATTTAACGCACTCAACCTATTCGGGCCGAGCTATAGTGCGCGATCTAAAGAAAGCCTCCATCAATGCCATCCGAAAAGCAATGACTGGTTTTTAAGAACCGATGAATTTTTGAGATGGGCTAAAATAGAGTCGACTTCTCTGGATATCCCAAGAGATTCTAATCACTCGGCCATTCGAACGCCTTCCCTCGAATTTAACGAGACGGTTTTGTACTGCCATGGCAGTGTTGGTAGTGGCAAGACTGTCCTTGCTTCAAGCGTTCTTGAGCACCTACAGCACGTTTTCGCCCACGATCCTACAGTAGCGGTTGTATATATCCCCTCCGAAGATGCTCCGGATAAGGTTTCATATAACGTCGAACCTAGGTTCTGTAAGCAAGTTTTTAGACAGCTTTTTGAACTGTCTTCCATGTCAACGGACGATATAAGACTTTCGTATGCATATTGCTTCGATGGGAAAAACGCAGTAACCAAGCTGTATAGAATCCTCCTCGATATCTTTGACAGCATCTTTTCTCATATTTTTCTTATAATTGACGACTTCGATCCTAGTTTCAAACACTATAAGCTTTTCTTAGACAGTTTACGTCCAATAGAGCCAAAGGCTTTTTTAACATCTAGATATAAGCATGCTGAATATGCAGACGAGTCGTACTTACCCCCTCTCCAATACAATATCGAGGACTCAGCGGAGGGTGTACTAATTTATCTCAATGATTACATCCTTCACTCGACCGGGATTCTGTCGCGCGAGCCGGGTTTGCAATCCAGTGTTAGAGATCATATTGCACTTGAATATCGAGGGAGGTATGTAAGATTTGGCCCAGCGAGCCTTCTAAATCATAAGTTAGCTTTGAAGGAGCCTCCATAGATTTGCATTCTAATATGTATCCATTTTGATAGATTTGTGCCAGCGAAGCTTCGCATCAGCTATTTAGATAACTTAGCCTCTATGGATGAAGTTCTTCTTGCTTTGCAAGAACCTGGCCTTCAACTCGACGATTTATACGACAAAGTCGTGGCGCAGACTTATACAAATCCCCGTTTACTCAATATCCTGTATTGGATGCTCTTTGGTACAAGGCGACTCACCTTCATTGAACTTCAAACGGCAATAAATATTCCTGTCAATGATGATGTTGTGCCAAACGCCCCTGATAATGCCGACTGGGGCCATAGAGAGCCAACTTCGGTTCGTGAGATGATATTTCTTTCATTTGGTCTATTAAGAGTCGACAGTAATGATCTGGTTCGATTCTGTCACAAAACCCTCAGAGAACATCTTTCTAGAAATCAGGAGAAATGGTTTCTAGCTGCAAATGCTTATATCGCCCTAGCCTGCCTTAACTACCTATCGCCAGCAAGAGCTATTCTAGGACGCAAATTGACGCGCTTACAAATGGTCCGCCAAAATCCATTTTATGACTACGCGGTAAATAATTGGGGTTTCCACGCCCGCGAATCGATGGATGGATCGGAAATTCTGGTTAAATTTCTGGGAAGCTTCCGTTGGTTGGATGTTCGAAACTGTGCTTGGGAAATTTTCGAAGACATTCAAATCGATGAATTCAGTATTGCCCTTCATGAAGGGGAATACGACGGAGAAAGACCCCATATGATCAATGGTTTTCACCTAGCCGTTTATTTTGGTCTACCGAAAACCGTTGAGGCCATGTGCCAAAGCTATAGCAGTTTTCCTGGATTCGACTCTGTGGATTCTGAAAATACGACGCCACTGATGTGGGCGGCGCGCCGTCGAAATATTGATGCCGCAAGAATTCTAGTCGAAAGAGGCGCCAAGGTAAACCATGTTAACAACAGATTCGATACACCTCTGTCACTTGCTATCAAAGCAGGAGACATAGAAATAGTAAGGTTTTTGCTGGATAATGGGGCGAATGTCGCTGAAATAGGCGACGAGAGACTTAGACCATATCATATCGCTGTCAAGTACAAACAAGCGGGAATAGCGAATACACTTTGGAGATATATGCATTCCCAAGTGAAAATCAAAGAGAGGACGGCCATTCAATGGGAAAATATTTCGGACGACGAATTCGACCCAGAAGAAGAAGAGGTTAAAACGAACTACATTTATGAGAATTCTCATCTCTCTTGGGAATTCAACTCAAGTCTTGAGTTTGCGGAGACTCTTTGCTCTAATCCGGAACTTCGAATGCTTTGCTGGAATCTTAAGACAAAATACGGACCTTCGGAATTCTGCGATATTACTGCAAAGCTCTTGAGGGTCTTTTTTAACGAACTCGTCTCTGAAGTTTCACAGAAGGAGTATCTTTATAGGGAATATGTTCAATTCTTAAGCCAAGAACAAGATATGGAAGCTATTGCGAAAGATATTTCTGGGATAATATTCAGGATGCAGGATCACGGTCTGGTATATTCATACGAAGAAACTACGACGGACGAGATTCTAGCGTGTCGGGAGCACATAATTAGAAATACTAGTCCGCATCTAATACACATGCGTCGACGGGATGGATTGTCTATGATAGATATTCGAGGTTATGTGAAAGGCTTTTTCGAAGATGTCAAAAATAGAAAAGCCTTAAAGTCGCTCAAGTCAAACCTTTTCGTCATTTTCAATCCTCCTTACACAATTGAGGAAGCCATAAAATTCGACAACAATCGAATACTACGGAAGTTTCTTTCTAACGAACACCAGTACAAAGCAATTATAGCGAGCGAATATGGCTGGGTAGGAGAGTTGCGAGATGCTGGTTACTCTTTCGGTGATATCGCCACCATTTTATTACAAGATGCTCACGAGCGGCCATGGATCCTTTATGATCCCGATGAATACAGCATGCCCGAGTCAACATTTCCAACAAATTCTCATATCCAAAGGTGTATTCATCTATCTTGGCCACACAAAGAGGATAAAGTAGACGATCATATACCGCAAGCCGCTTCGTCTACGACGGAGTCTATCTGGGACACGGAGAAAATTCACGCGCTTTGTGGATTTGCTGGTGTCATACCATCATCAAAAGATGGGTCAGATTGGAAAAGCTTGGTTGCATTCGAAGAAGAAAATTCCGTCGCAACGATATCCTACGCATCGAAAGATCCGAATGATCGCATGGCAATTGTACAGAATAACATCAAAGCACTCAAGGGAGTTTGCGCAGCCGCTCGATATATGCAAGCTATCAAACTTTGTTGCGACTCCTTTACTGTGATGGTGCTTCCGCCCTACCAATCCGAGGATCCGAGGGCTACCTTGACGGTTAGGTGTCAAAAAATACAATACATTACTATTGTAGACATGTTGCGCAAACTGCAAGATCTAGTTGATACGGGTGAACTTCTCACACCTAGGTCAGTTGAATCTACGAAAATGACGGGGCTTCGGCTTTTGGTCAGGGGCATCATGTCAGTCCCAACAGCCGGTTGGTCACGGCATGGTTATTGGGAACAGTGTCTCCACAAAATGTACATTTGGAACAACGGCACGTCCTCTCTATTAGACGAATTTTTAAACATTTTATCCTTGACAGTTCAATTTATCTCAATTGGCTTCTTATCTTACAACCAGAGCCACGTCGGGTCTCTTCAACCTTTTTTCTTGGATACGCCTCAGCGCAGAGTTTTTCTAACTGGCAGTTCTGAGAATGGTCACCCATGCGTAGATTTGAATTTGATAAATCTCGCGTGTTTGGGGGAAATGATTGGAGGACCGATAGCCGCATTCAAGTTCCATGACTCCGTTAAAGCCGCTCGGGAGTCTCAGATTGATGGGAAATTCCAAGTGATGGCGAGTATAGTGAATCTATTAGACTTATGGGGACCTGGCAAGTACGTCATGGATAAGTCGAATACCATGTTTCCTTGTGCAGTTAGCGTAGGAGGCGGCTATCTTTACCATATGGACGAAGCTGTTGAACACGGCTCAAAGGCTCACTGGGCAAGAACTTTGGATCTAAATACCTCCAGGTTGATACCCTTCGATCCCTGTAACGACTATTTGATTGGTTCGCCAGTGGAGGTTAATGGTAGCTGCATCGTAAACATAAACGAGTGCTGGGAGAAGTCTCATTGTGCTTTCGAAAATCTACAGGTACACAGAGACTACTGGACGCTCGATGAGTCGCAATTTGGAGGGCAAGCTGGGAATTACATTCTCCTTCAGGCAAACTGGACGAAGCACAGGATACCTGGGAGAACATGGAAGCAGGAAATTCTGGACCAGGAGCCACGGATGCTGTTACGCTACTTGAACTGTCTGTGCGGACTTCAAGTCAGCTTTTGTACTGGTGTCTCGCGAAGAGTGCCCCTGAGAGAGCTTGTCGCTGATGTATTTCGGATTTTCATTGGGATTTTTGTGACAGAAGAACAAGTCCGACGGGATCTCGATGACCGCCACGATATAGTCGAAGCATTTCGGAACAATACTTTTCAGACTTCACTCGATAACTTACCTCCAAAACTATACGACATTACTCTCAGCCTCATACAGAAGATACTGCAGTGTTTGAGATCGACGGGAGTCGATGCCGAGGGCAAATTCCTCTCAGTAGCGTGGCTTAACGTCGAAAGCGATCCACCGGTACAATGTCTACGAATACCATGTCGCGATAAGAAGAATTCATGGGTCCATGTACTAGCGGATTCCGAAGATTGCGCGACCTTCGCATATATTTCAACAAACTGTCTCGTTACATCGGATGTTCAATGTCGAGGCTCTTCTCCGCTATGGCATAATACCACGCCGCTACTAGAAACAACAGTTCTTCAGCATAACGAAAATCCGAGCCAGCCGTTAGCACCGCTGCAGAATAGCAAGACGTATTTTTTCAAGAAGATGGATTCATTGCTTAAGGTTGTGGTTGATCGGCAGGCGATTTCCAACGACGTTACCTTGGTCGTGACGCCCAGTTTGATCCCCACACGGGTAGCTAGGAGATTATCTGTTAAGGAGAGGAATCATTGGATTCGGATTCGAGAACGGCGAGAGGTGGCGGGTCCCGATAGTGGGTTTGAACGGGTGACAGTGTTATCCAGGGAGGAAAGGATGGTTTATTCGTTCTGGAAGAACCCAAGCTCATCCTCCTCAGTTTCGAAATAGAGACAGCAATACTCCAAGATATAGAAGTACCACTTTTTTTTTGACAGGACTATCCATCGATGACATTTGATTAAGATCAATTAGATTATTTGGAAATGGGCAAGTTCATCGGGAACTCTATGAGAGCAGGGTCAAGGCGGCGTCAAAGATGTTGGGTGACGACCTGTTGAACACGTAGTCGAATCCGTGTAGCTCTTGCCTTTAGATGTAAAGAACAAGGTCTAATATAAACCAGCAAATGATAGAAGTACATGACGAATCCCACAAGGTCTCATAGATATGGCAAAATATCATCGCAGCGAAAAAGCGTGTGTTGCGTGGGGAGGTGAGCGCCAAGGCCGCGTATTAGCCGGGTGATGGCAGTGGGCTGGTGCCTGCCTGTTTGGCTGCGTCGTCAACGTCCTCCTCCCTTTCCCACACATCTACTCTAACTTGACATCGACTGTGGGCACAGCCTTCTTGGCTTCGTGGATTCGGACTTCTTTTGTCTTTGCCTCTGCTATTTCTGTACTTTTTCATAGTCCGCGCGTCCTTCAGTTGATGGTTTTCTTGGTTGCCTTTCTACCTTTCTCTCGGTTGCATCATCCTTCCTTTATCCCTCAGCCTGCCCTAATCTTGACCCTTTACCCTTCCGTCCTTCCTTCTGGTCAGCCATCACCACTCCGAAGGTAGCATAAACCTCATCAACATGTATGGGAACCCGGGTCAGTTTGGCCAGCAATCGAATCAGCAGCAACAATTCGGTCAGGGTCAATATGGCCAGCAGCAGCAGCAGCAGTACGGGGGCGGCCTCGGTGTCCCGGGTCAGCTAGGGCCTCAGCCGACTGGATATCAGGGTGGTTTTGTACCTCAAGCCACAGGCTACGGCCAGCAGATTCCATTAAACGCTCAGTACACAGGCTTCATCTCTCAGCCGACGGGAGCGCCAGGTGCTCCAGGAGGATATGGAAATGCGCCCCCAGTCCCTCAAATCTCGCAGCAATACCAATCTCAGCTGTCCCCACAAACACCGACACAGGCGTCAGCACCAAAGACAACAGCGTCGTCAGCTAAGAAACCTCAAGTCAAGATTCCGAATATACGGTTGACCTTCATCACAGCCGCCGACCAAGCCAAGTTTGAGCAATTGTTCAAAGCCGGTGTGCAAGATGGCCAAGCTTTGTCAGGGAACACCGCAAAAGAAATCCTGCTCCGCTCGGGTTTGCCTAGCTCTATATTGGAGACTATCTGGGGTCTATCTGATACAACTAAGTCTGGTCATCTGATGTTTCCCGAGTTCGCGGTAGCCATGTGGCTCTGTAACATGGCTCGCTCAGGCCGGCCGCTTCCCACCAGCTTGCCCGAGACGATTCTGAACGAAGTATCCAGCATGGTTGATATCATCTCCTTTGCGGTTCCAGATACGGTCCCGGAAGCGCCTCGGCGGACGAATGTGCCAAAGTTCGAGAGCTCGAGTATACCCACTCCTCCACCACCTCAACCTGAGCGTACTATTACCATTTCACCACCAGCACAGCCGCAGCCACAACCTCAACAGTCCAATATACTTGCTTTAAGTCAGCTTCAAACCGGTATATCCTCGCAACCGACAGGACTCCCAGCTCAACCCTCGGGTTTCCAACCATCTCAAGGCCTGGCCCAAGGCTTAGGGGTACCTAGCATTAACCTTCAAAACCAGGTGACTGGTTTTCAAGGCGGTAGTCTTGGTCGAGCGGCTGGAGGCAATTACTTGAATCCAAGCGTACCTTCGATACCCTCGCAATTTACGAGTAGCTTGGGGCCCGGAAGCACTCTAAGCGCACTCCAATCACAACCTACCGGTCGACCGGGACAATGGGGATTTGTCAATGCGCCGGCTGGGGGTTTGCCCGGAATTGAAGCACTCAGTGCCCGTATGATGCCAAATGCAGGTGGCCACCAAGGCGGATTTACGACTACAGGTCTAACCGGCAACGCAAAAATTCCGTGGGCGATTACCAAAGACGAAAAGAACATTTACGACAATATTTTCAGTGCCTGGGATGGCCTCAAAAAGGGCTTCATCGCTGGTGCCCAAGCTATCGAGATTTTCGGACAGAGTGGGATTGAAAGAAGTGACCTAGAGAAAATCTGGACGCTCTCTGACCCGGGTAACAAAGGCCACCTGGATCGTGACGAATTTGCTGTCGCTATGCATTTGATTTACCGGAAATTGCAAGGCAATGATGTTCCTGCACGCCTTCCACCAGAGTTGATTCCACCATCGACCCGTGGATTTACCGATTCCGTGAATACCGTGAAGAACTTCCTAAGGGCAGACGCAGAAGTTAGGCGAACATCTGGCGCAAATCTCCTCCCGCAAGCTACTGGTGTCAGCATGCTCAAGAATCGATCCTTCAAGTCAAGTGGCATACCGGAAAACCGTAAAGACGCAACACTATTCAGGAACAATGACGACGACGTCGGGTATCAATCCAGTGCCAGAAGACGGGTTCGCGAAGGTGGTAGAACCCCGTCGCCTGCCCCACCAACGGAAGAACTTAGTGTAGATCAATTACGCAAGAGAGTTCGAGAAAAACAAATCTTGCTCGATGCTATTGACATCAAGGACGAAGAGCAAAACGAACAAGATGACATTATGGACAGAAGAGATAGGCGAGACGCAGATGACTTGTACCGACGAATCAGACGTGTTCAGGAAGATATCGATGCTCACCCGAATGCTGGCCTCAGATCCTCGGATGCTTCGACAGAAAAACGCGCTTTGAAGAGACAGCTACAGAATCTTACTGACAGATTGCCCGACTTGGCTTCTAAGATCAGGAAGGCTGAGCGAAGCATCATGGATACTAAGCTCGAGCTATTCAGACTCAAAGATGCGAAGGCACATCCTGACTCATCGGCTCATATAATCGGCACGGGCCCTGGAGGTACCATCACAGAATCCGACAGATCCAAAGCAAGGGCGAGAGCTAAAATGCAGGCCCGTATGGCGGAGCTTACAGGCAAGCCTGCTCCTGGTGGTTATAGCGCTGGTGGCGAAGAGGAAGCTGCAAGGAGACTAGCGGATGAAACAAATAGAGCCCGAGACGAGAAGGATCGATTTGAGCGAATGATTCGAGATATCGAGGAGACTTCTGAGGAACTGAAGACATCTGTAGAAGATACTCTCCGAGGTGGAGACGGCGTTGAAACCTCTTCCTCTAGTGAACACGAAAAGAGACGATGGGAGGAGGGATTGGGAGTCGAAGAGGAAGTCAGAGATTTCATTTACGAGCTTGAGAGGTCCAGCAAGCTCAACAGAACAAGCCGGCGCGAGGATTCTGATAGGCGACCCACCCCGAAGTATGCTATCGATGATCGCTCAGCGCGAGACGCTAGCCCACCATCTCGATCGGCAACTCCAAAAGCATCTGATTATAGTAGAGGCTCCGCGGCAACCGAGGATAGGGCTACCAGAATTAAACGCCAAGCAGAAGAGAGGATGGCAGCACAAATGGCTAAATTTGGAATTTCCCGCACAGGAACTCCAACTGAGACAACTGGTCAGAGACTCGAGCGAGAGAAGCGAGAACGAGAGGAGAAGAGGAGGCAAGCGGAAGAGGAAGAAGCCAGACGTGAAGATGACCGACAGAAGAAACTACAGGCCGATTTCGGACCGCCAGTCGTTGAAGCTAAGAAGCCACCTCCACCAGCTCCAAGGGCGAAGCCAGCACCAAGAGAGGATCCGGCAAAGAAAGCACAGGAGGAGGCATTGAGGAGAGAACAAGAGCAACAAGAAGCCGAGAGACTTAGGCTAGAGTATGCCCCTTTTAAATTTATTCCAAGTAATACAAATGTGTACTAACTCCATCGCTCTAGGGAGGAGGAGAGGCGCGAGGAAGAAGAATTGCTAAGACAACAACAAGAAGCTCGTGATCGCATCAAAGCTTTGGAAGAACAAGCCCTGAAGGATAAAGCGAAGAAAGCTGAACTTGTAAAGAAAAAGGCTGAAGCTAGCAAAGCAGCTGATGAGAGAAAGAATCGACTTGCTGCTATGAGAGCAGAAATTGAAAGACAAGAGGCAGAGGCAGAGTAAGATCTATTTTTATATGAGCTCAAAATTGCGGGATGCTAACTGCGCTGGCATAGACGCCTAAGACTCGAAAGCTTGAAGCTTGACGAAGAAGCAGAATCTTCGTCTGATGATGAAGGTCCACAGCAAATCACCCCTACTAAGGAGAAACCTGATGAAGCTTGGAATGCACCGAAGGTCGCGTCGCCACCGGCGCCGACTCAGACAGAAACCGTCGCAGCTGCAGAAACTAACCCTTTCTTCCGCAAGATCGGTTCCAATGGCTCTGCATCTTCATCTTCAGTCACATCTCCCCAACCACCAGCCTCAGAAGTATCTCACAATCCATTCCACAAGTTTACCTCGGCGCCAACTACCATGCCACCTCCACCCAAGATCCCACGATATGGTACCAGAGACGACGATGACTGGTCTGTTGTTAGCGGTGAGGGTGGTGGAGACGACGACGATGATGATGATGAGGGTGTTGGACGTAAGGATGCTGCTGAGTTGGCTAGTAAATTCTTCGGAGGGCTTGGTCTTCCCAGAGCTTCGCCAGCCGCAACTTTGTCCCCAACCAGTCCACCACCGGTGCCTAGTTTCGGTGCTGTAGCCCCACCTCCACCTCCGCCTCCACCTCCAGGCATGCCACCTGCACCACCAGCTGGTGCACCGCCGCCGCCGCCGCCTCCTCCACCTATGATGGGTGGTCCCCCGCCTCCGCCTATGATGGGTGGTCCCCCACCTCCACCACCCGGTCTTGCTCCGATTGCTACCGCTGGGGGAGGAGATAGAAGCGCGCTATTTGCCCAGATCCAGGGCGGTGCTAGGTTGAAGAAGACGGTGACAAAGGATAAGAGCCAAGCTGCTACTGCTGGTAGGGTTCTTTGAACGCGCTATACGAGATCATGCTAAGGATGGGATGATTTGTATTGACTTTGTGAAAATTCCCGACCATCTTGTTACTTTGCGTTTCTTCTTGTTTTTTTTCTTTTTCGCTACAGGCCTTTTTGTAGAGAGTAAGTAGGCTTTTGCAACAAAACAATTTATATGCATCAAAATCCGTAATCTCGTAGCCTAAATGAAAAGTCCTCATGTTGCCTACTGTGAGCAACTTTGGTTGGGCGAGAAGAAATTAGGTCTACGGACTTATGAATATTCGTTTGGCCAGAACCAGAACCTCGACTACGCAATCGGGTTAATTATGTAATCGGCGTGATGTCTGGGGGACGACCTTTGCCAAGTACTTGTGTGACCGGTCGCATATATAAAACCGATGATACATTTAAACTAAGTCCCTATCGTCTCTTCGTACACTTTCATCAAATATTTCTATAGATTAAAACAGGAAACCGAAATTCGGACCCAATAATACTCCCTACTTGAGAGGAATCACGAACACTACATCACGACATTTGATCATGGCGGATTACTTCAAGAATGTTCTCTTGATTGGTGTATGCCATCCAGCTCTTAAATTCTCAGGAATTTTTATCGTGTTCATGAGAACTTTAGTAACGCGATATGTAGGCCACTGGAGATCTAGGCCAGCACATACTCACAGCTCTTCTGAATCTACCTGACGCACATCCATCACAACCGATCACCCTTTCGATCCTGACTCGCGAGTCTTCCTCTTCCTCTTCCAAACTTCCATCTGATCCCTCGATTCAAAAAATATTTAAAGGCGATATCACTTCGCACGAGTTTCTTACAGAAGCCTTCAAATGTCAAGATATTATCATATCAGCGATTTCACCATATGCGCTCCTCTCACAAAAGGAAATGATAAATATCGCAGCAAAAGTCGGGGTCAAAAGGTTCATTTTGGGCGAATTCGGTATGGATACCGAAGACGAAGCGTTAACCGATGCTGTTCGAGTATTTCAGCAAAATCGGGAGGTGCTCCGGCATGCGCAACAAGTGTGTCGGGATTCCGGGATGACGTTTACCGGGATTATTTGCGGGGCGTTGATTGAGATGTGCTTGTTGGATACGGAGCTGGGATTTGAATTTGAGACGCGGACGGTGACTCTTTACGACGGTGGGGAGAAAAAGGTTGACGTTTCGAGGGTTGGTGATGTGGCGAGGGCTACTGTTGAAGTTATTTTTCAACCGGAGAGATGGGGAAATAAGCTTGTGTATATTTCGAGCTTTACGACGAGTCAGCGGGAAATATTGGATATTTTGAATAAAGTCGATAGTAAAGGTCCTTGGAAGATAGCTGAACAGGAGGCTAACTGGCTGAAAGAGCGAGGGAATAAGAGAATAGCGGAGGGAGACTCATTCGGATTAGTGGATGAGATTTGGTCTGTCGTGCTTGCTAAGGATAAAGGCGGCACATTCTCGAAGACTCGAGAACTGGTAAACAACGAACTCGGGATCCCCGAAAACGGGTCCGTTGATTTTGAGGATGTTATCAAAAGAGTCGTGGAAGATTGGGAGGCAGGAAGGAAGAAATAATTGATTAAACTGCTTGCATCTCACATGTAGACTGAATTCGTCACTCGCCTCAGGATCTCTAATGAAACTGTTCTTTCATTTCATTTATCGATAATTATCATCGTGAATATATATATCAAACGGCAAGTACGCTAAGGAGGATATTGATTACATAAAACCGAGGCCGATGTGCCCTACATCTATTTTACCCCAAGCATCGAATTCCGAACGAGATGTAAAGGTAGATGAATCCAAATAATCGAAAAATTATATGCCGTTCGAAGAATTTTCTTCGATAAAAAATTATCATACTTATCACTTCATATGCACATGTATTGAAAAACTTATCACCAACTCAATCTCACCAATATGCGTGCGGCCCCCTCGCTTCTACATTCTCGGGTGGTCTTCTAGGCGGAGGCAGAACGTATAGTTCAGATGATCGAGAGCCTTCAATTCCTGGGGCATTGTAGTTCCCGTAAGAAGCATGCTGCTCGTAAGCAGGCGTAGCGGAGTAAGGCGGGAAGCCCGTACCCGGGATAATATCCGTACCCCATGCCTTAAGTTTTTGTAAATCTTCAATCCTACTTCGAGTCCCGTATTTGTCATCATCTTCGAACGGATCAGGGTACGGTGCGATGTCTTCTCCCACATCCGGATATTCAACCAAGATGATTCCGCGGGTATCTTTCAACTTTCTCGCTTTCTTCATTATTTTTCGAGTATTTGTAGCTCCGTAGCCCCAGAATTTCATGAGCCAGGTGGCGATGTAATACGCGACTAGCAAATCGTGGGCTTCAACGTCGGTAGAGTGTGGCCCGGCGTCAACGTAGTTGCTGTAAGCAGCTTTGACTCCTGCCACGCCAAGTGAAACGATTTTTGGGTCAATGTGCTTGATGATGTTGTTTGGAGGTTTCGGCCCCATGAGTCGGCTGTCTGGTGCTAGAATTGAAAAGAACCTCGCGAGCTTCGCTGTAGACATTGATCTCTTGAGGCGAAGCATGGTCTCCTTTTCTTGACTATCCGCGCCAGGTCTTCCGATGAATTTATATAAAAGTCTGTGATTACGCCCGTTGGTATCAGGAAGAGGTTTATCGTTATCAAACCCACCGATTTCTCGATATAAAAAGCGGAGAGCGTCGCCGGCGGCATGATCGAAAGCTTCCTCGTAAGCCATGTCTCCCCAGAATGATGGCTCTAGGTAGCCGATTGGGCGAGGTTGAAGATGAGCAGACGCGCCATATGCATTTTGGGGGGTATTGGTGAGTCGTTTGTTTGCCTGGTGGATCAATTTGAGAATGTCGGCACGATTCCGTTTAGCGTAGAATACTACGGGGTTACCGGGCTCGGTTGAGAAGTAATTCGGCCGGGCCGTCTTCTCCATCCACGTAAGGTCATCTACCGGAAAGGTATTACGTTAGCTTCTAATTCGATTTGAATTCCCGTAGCGAAAACAGTAAGGTTTACCTACCAGAAAACAGTGCATTAGCAAGCGTAGGATTTTTCAATGACGCCTTCATAGCGTAAAGAAATTCTTGTTCCGTGCCAATTAGTTCTCCAGATCTCCCAACGTGGATTCCTTGTTCTTCTAGCAGCGTAAACCATTCCCCATAAACCTTTCGCATTATTTTAGGTGCCGATGATCCCATCAACTGCCAGTAGTGTAGAGACTCCCTTATCGAACCTTTTCGAGCCAGGGATTGCGCCAGAATAAAATAAGCCTCGCCGTGATCACACATCCTATCCATCTCAGGCAGTTCTTTGTATTGAAGGGTTTTGTGACAAAATATCTCAGCCAATTTGCTGTCTCCTTGATGGAAGTATGCGGTTGCCGCCCTTGTAAAGTTCCAGGGTGGGCCGTATTCTTCATCAGCGTCTAGAGGATCTTCCTCAATCAGATATTGTATAACTGAACTCTGTTCCCAATTCTTTACAATAGTTAAAAGATAAGCTTTGGCGGCCAACCACCGTTTAAGCTCTTCGACCCCGGGATAAATTGAGATCAGCATATCGTCGATAGCCGTCATCGCTTCGAACCACTTATGATTACGAACCGCCGCATTTCGAATATTTCGACACTCAGCGAGTTCAGCAGTTTGAGTAAAGGTAAATGCAAATGACGGTAAAATGTCTGGGGGCAACGCCTTCAAGGTCTTATGCGGGTTTTCGTAAGGGTCCTTATCGGTTGCTAGTTGTCTTTGGTATGTTGATATGGGATCAAAGGTAGGTGGCTGTTCCAAGAGGCGCAGATTTCTGAACAATTTGAGTTCCGTCGCAATACTTTCTTGTTTCGTCAGAGATCGCGAAAATCGTTGGACAAGGCTGCGAGAAGTTTCAAGTAGAATCTCATCTCTGAGTCTTATGGCTTCCCTAAATAGACCCTCTGAATACAAATCCGTCAAAACTGTCTCGGCTTCCGAGATGCTCCCGACTTGAAGAGCCCGTAGTCCCTTCTCCAACCATTGGCGTGCTGTAGCGTCCGAAAGTTCTTTAAAAAGGGCCTTTCTAGCCCTTTCCCATATTTCACTCGGACGGTGGTCCGGGTGACTATGGTTTAGTGACGAAAGTAACTCATCGCAACAGCTGATCATGTCCCCGGCGCTATCCAGTTGAAAATACTGGTAACAAATGCTATTCGAGCACGCAAACAAGTCATACCAGTGATACCATTCGTATTCCTGAGGAGACAGGGCAAAATTTCGGAACTCGGACGGTGGTCCCCGCCTGGTAATCTTTCGGTTTCTCAGTTCGTTGAGTGGGCTAAGGATTTCTTCGTGGTGTGTGTATGGATTGATCCACACTCCAGACCTATCAGTATGTGGTTGAGAATTTCTGTACACTTGGTAATCAATCCATTTCTGCAATAACCTTGAAATCGGCCCAACAGAGGTTGGAGCCAATACACTTTCCGCTGCTGAGCCTGTATTCGCCAACAACATCTCATGCTCATCTAGAGAGAAGCTAACGGTATCATAAGATATCAGCGCTGCCACCTGAGGTCCTCGTGTCGTGTACGATTGAAACTCGATATATGGTTCGCTAGTTCTGTTCGGTCTTCCTAATAGATTCATGTCTGTATTTTCTACCGGTCCGCCAAGGGGTCCTGTGACTTTTTGAAACGTTGATTGAACATCTTTTCGTTGTATTACTGTGTTTTCTTGCTGCCATCTTGTATCCGGACTAGATACATTCCCATCTTCTTTATTAATATTTAAGTTGCTGAGAAGAGCAGTTGTCTCTCCAACATGAAAAACGCCGTTTAACTCGGTTTCTGGGTAACCTGAAATTCGACTTTCCCTTGTTGCGTGCTCAAATTTGCTATATCTTCTTGCCGGCGGAAGAATTGTCTCGTACTTGTTGTTCGCCTGGAACGCCTTAAAGTCCTCCGCATCCACATTTTCAACCACAGGCGCCGACTTCTGAGCTAGGTTCTGAGCGACGGGTGGATTCCATGTCTCCCTCTCATCGGGCCTTGGCGGCGGGGCGGGCGGTGTTGGAATAGCGTTCCGGACAGGCTTCCTTTTGAATAAATGCATCCCGATCGGAAGATAGGTGAGTCGTTTCCATGGGCCTGCGTCAACTTATTCGTCGTTTTGGTCGCAATCTAGAGAATATCTTAAATCCAGGGGTGAAAGAGGTCACGAACTGGCGCTGATACTATAACACGCGCTTTTGGGGTAAGTTGAGCGCAGAGGAGCTGACAAAGAAAGATAACACGGGAATGGGTCATTAATATTGAAAAGCAGCGCCGTCTCTAATTATCCAGACCCAGGTTTAATCCGTTTCGTCATGTTACAAGGTTCAAGGTACCTCTCCGCGGCATAGAAATATCGAAATGTTGACGCCTCGCTAACCAGCGTCCAGGCCCGCCCTAAATCGCAGCGTTCGGTATTTCCCATAGACCACGTTCATCTCTGGCGCGAGCCGAATTTCTGGTTGGAGGCTTAAAACCCCACCAGGCAGCTTATCGTTTCACGTAACACTCGATACAGTTTGGATTTTAGTGAATGTTGTTCAAGACCACGAGCACCGCCTAACGCCTGGGGTGGCTCGCTCGGCTAGGTTCCAATTAGGCACCAACCGCTCATCGTCTTTCACGCCCGTAGAATTCGTCTTTACGCAGCTCTCCATATAGAAATTTCAAATCTTTCCTGCTATATATATCCAAAAATGAATCCGGTGGCACAGTCAGTTGTGTTCATTATAAAAGTCGAACCAACCTCCTTATTTTGATAGTTTCGCGAACTCGGCCTATAAGCTCGGATAAAACGAGGACCCTGCGGACAAGCAACGTTGTTGATTCTGTCAACGGCCGTAGCAGTCTTACCATTGGGAACCCACATATTCACTTCCATAGTAACGAGGCCATCGATTCTCAAAGCGCTTCAAGTCATCCCCGCCATAGTATCGAATATGCTCGATGTTCCGTCCTAAGTTTGGCTTTCGATATGTTCTTTAAGACAATCACTTGCTATCAAACTTACGACCGATTGAAGTCGGCGGTTGGCAGCAATCAAGGATATCTAGCCTCGCGAAATGGCTGTACGATATCGTGGTTGAATTCGCATGTGTGAACGTGTTGACCCGCAGACAAAACGACCAGCAAAACACCACATCAAACCACGTGACCGGCTCGCATAAAAGCATCCGCGACCACCGCAAATTTTTCAATCTTTTTTCTCTTCTTCTTTTCTTCGAACAACGCAAATTTAACCATCATTCCCAACTGAATATACAAATAGATCAAAAAGCATTCGCTCGAGGGTTTCTCTTCAGAGACTCCATGAACATACCGAATCGTCCGGGAATGAGAGAATAAAAGATATCATCGGGTTGGTCTTGGGTGCGGCGGATTTCCTCTGAGAATGGAGGACTCTCTTTCGGGAGGAGTGGAATCGGGCGCAATGATCGACTGTACATGCATACACGCACGCAGGAACAACTGACACCTTTCTAACGGATAGGTTGGATTGAGACGCGGTTCTCGTCCTGGAGGAGGTGGAGGCTGGTTGTATTTCTTGTAATCTACGGCCACCCATCACCCTGGTCGCCATAATACCTATCATCGGGGGAAAACATCGTAGAGGATCAATTCTGCCGTAGCACAGGGTGTTATACACTCATTAGTAGAATATCATGGTTGATAACAAGCGATGAGATTCTTGTCGCAGAGAAGATATTAGCCGATCAAAGTTTTCTTTCATAAGAGATATTTAGACAAAGGGATACGCATCCGCTATTGTACTGCAATGGCAAGTGTGTATGGCATTTTTTAAATGCTAATGGGTTCAGATTTATTACTAGTTTGAGGCAGGAAGCTCGATGTCTTGCGATTCTTCCTCGGCCTTGACTTTGATAAATTGTAACACCGTATGGACTTTGTCGGCATCGTTGACGAGATGCAGAGGACCCCATATTTTCCCACCGGTGGCCGTGTCTTCGACCTGGAGCTTTGTCAATTTTCCTGGACCGTGTATTCGCCCGGTCCAAAAATAAAAGATAACGCAGAGCTCCGTGATCGCTGCACAGAATATATCATCTTCGCCCGCCGTATCTCCGTGATAACTGCAAGTCATCGCTAAAAGAATACTCTCTCTCGCATCGGCCTCGAACGTGTGATGTTTCCCGTGATTGAACACCTCGTGCGGCCAAGCAACCGAGAAAAGGTAATTTCTTCGATACGTCGCAGGCGGGTGGTCCCTCCGACCAGTGAGGACTGTGGTGCAGGGCAAACTGGTCTGATCGCCGACGCCTAGGATATCAAAACCTGAGTACGAATAGAACCAGCGCTGGTTGCGAGGGAGTTCGGTCGCGAGGATATGGCCCCAGACGACGATGCAGTTATGGGTGGTGCCGTCTTCAACCTGTTCGATGGCGTGGAGGACTTCATGGTTCTCATTATAGGCCTGCGATGTCATTCCGGAGGGCAATGGATGTCAATTTCGATGCAGTGAAGTCGCGTTGCTGAGCGTGGCGGCGGTGTACCTAGGGCAGCCGTGATCAATGGACGCTGCCTCAAAGAAAAGGCGTGCAAAGCTCCCTACCAGCTTGACACTCCTCAAACACTTCCTGCTTGATTACCATCCACCACTACACCCAACGTTCATCCCACATCATCCCATCTATTATCAACAACTATTACTTTCATGCTTTCCTACCCTCTCGCTTTCATCAGTCCGTTCTTTCTTAGCCTCCTCGTAGGCTAGGGTGGCTTCTGAGACAACAATGGCAACCGAGGTGTGCTGCTTTATATGCGGATACAACACACTGGGGAGCAACAACGACGCTGCCTGGGAGCATCATGTCCGTTTTGGTAAGTCCTTAAGCTTCTTGAAAACAAAAATGCAATAAGGAGAGGCTCAGTACTAATGTAATCGATCAATTTGTTATGAGCTTACCGGTAGTTCATTTTTCTGTTGCCAAAAATGACGAGCAAGAAGATGCACCGTATTCGAATATTCGTTTACCATGCATCACGTCCATAGGAAGAGTTGCAATAAACATTGCAGGTGGAGGCCGTAAGCCCGTCGCCCTCCTGAGAGTTGGAGATGATATCACCAACCCGGCTTTTGCTATTCTCCGATCCCGGTTATTCGGTAAATATACCAACATGCCTAAATGGTCTGCCTGCTTTCCTGTCCATGCGTTCTGTTGGGAGATGTTCGAAACTGTAGCATCCAGCAAAGAACAAGCCAATTCCAGTACAACCATTGATACGCTATTTCAACTTCTCGGGTCCATCGAATCCGATGGGAGAAGTGTTTTATGGGAGCACGAATACGAAGGAGGGTTACTACTTAATGACCAAACGATAATTAGTCTTCCTTCCGTTAAATCGGTCGCTGATCCGACATGGGCTCCGGGACCGGAACAATGGATCTTCTCGATTTGTGGAGAGGACATTTCGGGTGAGGATTTTAAGGATTGGATGTCGACTGTTGCGGCCCCGGCCTTCATACCGGATATGCTTCCTCGATTTCCAACTGAGATTGTTCATCGAATACTTGGATTCTTGGGGTACAATGATCTCGTCCGGCTCACGAAAGTAGAATCGTCAGAGAAACTCGCGGTACCCGATTATATTTGGAGAAACCTTTTTCAAAAGAAATCAGACTTCGGTTTTCTTGTGCCCACAGGTGAAACAGCGGAGCACGGGTGGTACCGACAACTTCTCGCGGAGCCGGATACCTCCTGGCATGTTATATCCAAGTTGGCGAGGAAATATGTCTTATACGGAGGCCAACGAGTCGCTGTTCGAAAGAAAATTTGGTCATTGTGCATGCGACTTTGGACGCTGATTGACGAGATTACAGGTTCTGACGATATAGGTTCGGACTTTGAAGTTCATTATCCATTGTTTGGTCAAATACCTCTCGAGAATCCCGAACTCGGATTACCTAAGGAGCTGCGAGGTTTACCGTTCATCGTGCAAACGATGGAGGGCAAAGGTAAAGAGAACCCTACAGGTTATTACCACATGCAGAGACTCTCGGGAAGAACCGTAATGGAGCCGTTTGAAGTGGATGCAATGTCTGTTTCATTCATTGGAGAAGGAAAATCTCAATTCGTCAGTGGGTTACTTTTCTACAAGGAGTGTGGCGGCCATGGTGTTGGATTGTTCAATTGCAAAAGAACACATGAAGTTTCTCTACGATCAAATGGAAAGCTGATGCTTGCTATTGCGGTTAACACGCGTGGGATCGTGGATGTTTCTTTAACGGATACTGGCGAGTACCAGTGGTTAGGAAACGGGAACAATCTCGAGGGCGCTGCGATTGCCAGAAGACTGTTCAATCCAACAAGAGATAAAGATCAAATCACGCTTTCATTTGTTACAGATATAGAGGTATGAGACTAATTATTAGTCCCCAATGTTAGAGCATACGATCATTTGCTTACGCCTTTGGCTTTTTTTAGGGGTACAAGATTAAAAGGCTAGGACTTTTCAGTCCAAACCTGACAATTCCACCGATGAAATCATTCACTACTTACAATAATCCCTG
This sequence comes from Dactylellina leptospora, assembly GCA_036971365.1. NCBI lineage: Eukaryota > Fungi > Ascomycota > Orbiliomycetes > Orbiliales > Orbiliaceae > Dactylellina > Dactylellina leptospora. The sequence goes on from JAJTUC010000011.1 coordinate 570,346, forward strand.
GGTTCCGAGCCCCCCGGAAATAACCGCTGAGAATCGAAAATCGATGAATATAGAATCTTATGTCGATTCGGACATTTCAGCGCTATGCAGCCCGGTCGATGGTGTGAGTGGTCAAGAATATCGAATCCACAAGAGGTTGAGGCTTCCGTCCACCCCGCTTTCCTACATCGATTGGGGGGATCAATTACCGAATAGACTCACTCTTTGGGTCACGGAAGAGAAATATATTATGGGGATATCGTTGACCGTATGGGACGAAGAGCGGGATATAGAGGATGACGATTATGAGCCTAAGAAGTGGGTTTTAGGTGGAGAGCATGGTGTGCCCATCGACTTTTCTCTGAACGCCGCTGACGGTGAGAGGATTAAATACATCGAACCGATATTATCAAGAGTTCATGACGGAAAGTTAGCCGGTTTATCTGTAAGTTTCTCCACTCACTATTTTCGGTCGTGAAGATATCACGATGCATATTGATGCGGTAACCAATCTTATTTTTTTTTTGACAGGCATACACAACATCACGCCGTCATTTCTGTATAGCTATTCCGCTATCATGGTACCAAAGACGTTGCGTAGAACCGGTCCCGTACTCAGAATTTCCCATTGGTGCCGAGCACGACAGAGATGTAGAACCTCTAACACCGCCGCCGGGTGAAAAGATAATCGGATTATACGGCCGACTTCAGCGCGCGGGACTCAGTAATCCCGAAATACTAGGATTAGGACTCATCAGCGCACCGGATCCTACAACGGAGACAAAGAGAATTATCCCGCCGCTTGACACCCTAAGAGAATCCATAGCTCCGCAGAACGCGCAGTTCGTTCCTCCCGTGTTCTATCGCCATCTACCAGCCGATGAGTTTGGGAGGGAGGTGGTGGAGAAGTTTATTTCATACGCCCCGCTGAAGGATTGTAAATCGATTAAAGTTTATGGCAGACAGCGAAAAGCGGGGGATATCGGGAACAGCCACTGTTTTATCACTGGGTTGGAGATTAGGTATGTTGGAAGGGAGGATAGAGAGGTTGCTGGGAATACTAGAATTTTGGGGAGAATTTCGACGGGGGATGCGATTGGAGTTGTTGAGTTTGATGTGGAGCGTGGAGAGCATCTTACGAGATTGTTGGTGTATCATGAGAGCGAGTGCGTAGACATGAGAGGTGAGCAGAAGGAGAAGAACATTATTGCTGGGATGAAATTTTATATGTCTAGTGGTACTAGCGCCACATTCGGAGCTAAATGTGTCTCTGGTACGAGGTGGAATAGGGTTAAGGGGGTGAGTATTTCTCTCTTGAATATCTTTTTTCGGGGATCTATTTTTTCTATCTTTGTGGATGCGATGCTGATACTGATATACTTTGGTTGGTAGGGGCACATCATCTGGGCGTTCAATTCTAGCGATGAGTGGATCAAATGCTACAGTACTTCTAAGTTTATGGCTTTTCGTGAAGAGTTGAAAACCTACAGGATAGAGCTTGGATAAAGAGATCTTTATGATTGACGGTTGTGATATTGTGCCAATGTTTTTTTTTAAACGGCGTTGGCCTATGCTATGCGCACTGGGAATCCTTGATCGAGTTCCCCGGTGTATTTCTTGAACCATAGCACGGTCTGTGTACATTAAGCCGCATCATTAAAATCGGGGAATATTGAATAAACCTGAAAATCGTGGTGGTCTCTACAGCGTGCTATGAATTACGCGGTAGCGCTACTACGCAGCCGTAACACAGTGATTTATTCTTTGGAGCTCATATTAACATGATTGTTCGCACAACTATTGAAAGAGATAGAACCTGCGAGGGTGTTGACGGATGTTGTAAACTTGAATAACGTGCAGTCTTGGCTTCCGGGCGCCGTCGCGATCTACCTAGCCGAGTACCTAGGTGGGTCTCGATTTAACGAGTCGAGTGACTGGTAGGTAACCGCACCAACCCTAGGTTCGATTCTTAGCCTGAAAACGTTGTGCGCTTTACTGTTCAACCTGATCTAGGTCGCCTAGCTCTACGTGCGGATACTATTATCCGGCGAAACTCCTCGGTTTCTCCTTTGTTCAAGTGTCGCCGAGGTTGAGATCTATAGATCCTCAGGCGGGCCCGCTCAGTGTCTCGTCGGTCGCTTTGCACTTTTGTGTGAACTCGACGGGATTCCGTTGGAAACACAACACCGATGAGATTTAGACCGGAAGTTTGTTGTATTATATGTGGCGCGAGAGCCGCAGCTCAGAAAGTCCTGGGCATGGAACTTTTAGTCTCACCGCGATGGTTAGGAAATCTTAGATTCTGTGAGTTCCTCCCTTTTTCTTCGCGTTTTTCGTTGAAGTTTGAAGCCAGGATGGTTTGATTTTACATAATCTTATCCCAGTATCCCGATTTTAAGCTTAACTAACATTTTTACAAATATATTGATGTAGTAACATATGATATTCCCGGGGAACCAGAACCTCGGATCACAGATAATGGAAGAGTAGTCAAAGTCGCTCCGGATCTAAGACGAGAACCCGAGGAATGGGACCCCGGTCTACAAAATTACGTCCGAATCGGCGCAACGTTATACGCCACGGGAGATGAATACGATAATCCAGATGGGAAAGCCTTTCCGATTCACACTGACTGTTGGACGACGTTCGAAAGAGTTTATAGCACTCTTATCCCGATATCCAACGCAGATGATTCCACGAAAATATTACGCACATTAGTGGATATGTGTGAATCGTTTGGACGTGGTGAGTGTAGAGTCGAATGGCCGGATAGAAGAGGTGGAGACGATGCTTTGGAAGCGTATTGGGTAAATCTCACGCGCGTGGTTCCATCAGGCATGGGGATTCCGGAGTTGGAAGAATGTGCCAGAGAGATTATTATGGGAGAGGGGGTTTCTCCGATAACGTTAGCGTGGAGAGCACAAGTTGATAGATCGCCTGAATTTGAAGCGGCGAGACAGGGGGGTGGTTGTTCGGTTCCTGATATACTGCCGTTGCCGGTTGAGTTGACGCATAAGGTACTTTCGTATTTCACCGGATTAGAGATTGAAGAGTTCGGGAAGATGAAGTGTAATAAACGGGTTGAGGTGCCTGACGTGCTTTGGAAGGAACAGTTTGGGGTTAGAGGGGAGGTGGGGCTCGTCGGTCATTGTGTATTGCATTCGGTGGAGTTGTCTTATTATGCGAGCTTTCAGGCTGTCGGGGGGTTATTGTGGCAGAACGAGATGCTGTCGCGGAGTAAGAATTATAGGAGGATTTGGGAGAGGTGTGTTATGATCTTGGATACAATTCGCGATCTTGGAAAGAGTCAGGTGTTTGGAGAGGAAGAGAAACAGCAGAGGAATGGAGACAACGAGAGCGGGCTTGAAGAGAGTTTACAACAGAGGGGATGCTTGTGGTGGTGGGTGGGTATCAATGATGCGCATTTGGGCCACCAGCCAGCTCAGAGAGCCTATAAGTTTCGACGTTGTATCTTGGGCTGTTTGGATGCGACGGGCATGCTTGTCTCGTACATCGGATCCGGGAGTATGAGATTCGCGAGCGGACTGACGTTTTTACCTGGGGGTGAAAATGCAGGTATCATAAACCCGGAGGATCAAGTATATTCACACCTCAGTAGCAAGTTTGGTAAGAAGAGTAAGATGGTATTATGGGTAGGCGCAACGAAATACGGATTTGCAGAAATTGCGGTGACTGAACAAAACCAAATACCAACTTGGGTGGATAATAGTCGTCTGGAGGTCTCTAAAATCATGATTATGGCGCAGTCATCTGGAATTCGGATAAGCGGGGTTAAGATTGAGATTGATATTTATGCAATGACTTCTTTAGAAATCGGTAGCCCAGAATTCAAATTGATATAAGCCGTCCGAATATCTTGTAAGAAAGTCGATTGTTGCAGGTTTTGCGTTGGAGGCAGCTGTTTACGTGATGTGATGCGATAAGTCGTCTTGGCCAGAATTTTATCCGTCCAAGTCGCCCGACATTCCTCCCACGTCGACATCCCTCCAATTAAACACCCAAACCACCACCAAACACCGTTCAAAAATGTTCGCTCGACAGGCTTTCACCGCTGCTACACGTAGCTCCTTCGCTTCCGCTGTTCCCGCCGCCGCGCGTCAAGTAAGTTTTACTCAATTGCCGATTCTTATCATTCGTCCCGCGAGTAAGGTGCCGGAAACTGACGTCATTTCGTGTCCGTTGCTTTTTCACCGTGGCAACGATAGGGCGTTCGAACATATGCTTCTGAAGCTGGACCGAAGAAAGGAACTCAGTTTTTGCAACCGAGAAACTTTTTGTACGTTGCCGGTGGAGCTGTCGCGGCTGCGTATGGGTTGTACTGGGTCAAGGGACAGCCGAGTTACTTGGTTGAGCCGCTGAAGCCGGCGATTCCGACTTTGACCGGTGAAGATTGGGTTGATTTGAAGGTGAGATAGGATCTGTGACGGAGCTATTGGGAGGGATGCTGACAGGCTGATTTCATAGCTGGTCAAAATTGAAAACTATAACCATAATGTGAGTACATCGAATCTATGAGAAGCCGTCTCATGATGCTGACGATGGAATTAGACCAAGAAGTTCACGTTCGAATTACCATCGAAGGACCATGTCAGCGGCCTCAAGATCGCGTGTATGAATCATTGCCGTCTTAAAGTATCAGGAGCAGCTACTAATAGCGGGGTCTTGCAGCTGCCATCCTGACCAAGTACCAACCAGAAGGGGGCAAGCCCATCATCCGACCATACACTCCAATCTCTGATGAGGACGCCCGAGGGTATATGACCCTCCTGGTCAAGAAATACGACAAAGGACCCATGTCAACCCATCTCCACGACATGGCGGTCGACCAACGTCTGCTCGTCAAGGGCCCGATACCGAAGTATCCGTGGGAATCCAACAAGCACGAACATATCGCTCTGATTGCCGGTGGTACAGGTATCACGCCGATGTGGCAGCTGATTCGCCAAGTTTTCAAGGTCAAGGATGATAACACCAAGGTCACCCTCGTTTTCGGAAATATTTCCGAGGACGATATCCTGTTGCGACAGGAGTTGGCTAAGCTGGAGAATGAGTATCCGAGGAGGTTCCGGGCGTTTTACACGCTGGATAGCCCGCCAAAGTGAGTATCCACATGGTCCCGTTCTCTAGTTTATCTTGTGGATGATCAATACGATACTGACCGGGGTGAAATATAGGGAATGGGTGGGAACTAAGGGAACGATTACAAAGGAGCTGCTGAAGCAAGTGCTCCCGGAGCCGAGCAGCAATAACATCAAAGTATTCGTTTGCGGGCCACCAGGAATGATGAATGCGATCAGTGGGAACAAGAAGAGCCCGAAGGACCAGGGCGAGCTCACGGGGATGCTCAAGGATCTGGGCTACAACACCGAGCAGGTCTACAAGTTCTGATAGAATAGAACGCGCGATATCTCTCGATAGACTGTATGATACAATTAAAATGAAATGAAATGTGTTGATGTGTTGCCAGGCCCGTCGCTGTCGCGGATCAGGCGATCCCGTGTTGTGATGTTTCTCCACGCCGACGCCCAAAACACCGCCGTCCGTTCTGACTGACTGATCCATCCACCACCCACCCATCGCCATCGATACTGCGGCACCACCCCGACTGTTATCGCTTCACCATCCATCATCCTCCATCGTAGCTCCCCGTTATGGCCTAGTCCCCCTCCTACCCCTCCTCGCGAACTCCTCCCGGTACTCTCTCTCTGTCCACCTAATCTCTCGTGCAGACTTCCTCATTCCCCAGCTGCTCGGCAACTATACCCTCCCGGCCATAGGGGCTCCCCAAAGAGCGCTTACCGCCCCGTCGCTGACAAAAAAAACCCTCCGACTCTTAAATTCCCTCCTCGAATACCACCACCTTACCACCTTCTCACCTGCCTTTAACCCCCGCGCCATGCCACCACAGGCCGGTAAGGGAAAGGGTAAGACTCGCGGTGGCGGCAGTTCCAGCACTTCCAATCGCGGTCGTAGCCGCAGTCGCAACACCACTCCGGCATCAATGAACGACCACAGCTCCTCCGTATCCGAGCTCGCGACGGATAGAAGAGACGACGCGGATCCCGCGACTTATGCGTCCGTGTTCCAGCAGTTTCTCGCTTCCGCCGACTCGTATTCGACCGCCGTCCAACAGGCCCAATTTGTCCCTGCCATCTCTTCCCTCGATCAATTGCTGCGCGATCTCTCCGATCTAAAAGAGCAGGCTGACAAGCGACGGAACAACGTTGAACGAAAGGTCTCCAAGTTGGAAATCAGAGCTGAGAAGCTAGCAAAGGAGGAGGAAGAGAAGGTGAGACCGTTCGATTGTGTGTCAAAGTGTTGTAAGTGGCACAGCTAATGTGATCGGTGTATCTGCAGAAAAACGATGGAGCTAGGTCAGAGAAGGAAGACAAGAAAAAGAAGAAGGATAGGACAATGAGCTCGGAGAGCTCGACTCACCGTCCTCATGCGTTGGGAGCGCATACTACTACCTCCCAGGCGCCCTCCACCGCTCACATTAAGGGTTAGTACGGCAGCACTACGCTCCTCACACTCGTCTATGTTGTTACAATGTATTGACGATTCATATGCGCGTATAGAAGAAGCGGATGATGGACGCGCCGCGAACACCAAGAAGCGGAAAGCGTCAAACTCCCTCGAGGTGGACGAGATGGATGAACAGCCGGCCAAATCCCCTAAGAGGGAATCCGCTGAAGATGAGCAAGCAGCATCGGAAGATGAAGAGCAGCCGCCACCCATGGCGACGCTTCTTATCGCCGAGGAACTGTCGAATGATCCTGCGGACTATGAGATTGGGACTGTTTATCCAGATACCACCGTTGATGAAAAGAGGAAGATTTTCTCGGTTGCCCAGTATCCGATGGTGGATATCACCGACTTGTTGCCTGGAGACCCACCGGACGAGGACTTTAGCAGAGCCAAGCCGAACTCTCAAATAGCGATGAGTACGTTTGCCGGATACATTGAGCCCTACTTTAGACAGTATACCGAAGAAGATTTAGCCTTCCTTAGAGAACGAGTATGTGACACCCGTCTGGGATTGTCTATTCGAACACGAGCTGACTTTTGCGTAGGGTGACAGGATTGGACCGTACTTGATTCCGCCTCTAGGCCGCCACTATAAAGACGTGTGGGCCGAGGAAGACGGTTTGCCTTATGAATCGCATTCGACCGGTCAAGAACACATCGCTCTCGGGAGACCAGATGACCTCAGAGATGACAATTTGAATAAGAATTCGGTTTCGCTCGGTCCTTTGTTATCCAGAGTCATGGCTGGTCTGATCGTGGAAGATCTCGATGAACCCGCCGCTGGCGCTGGACTCACCAACGGTGTGTCGAGTGGGTTGGATGTAATCATGGAGAATGCTGAGTCCACATCTGGTATGAACGGGCTTACTAATGGCATCGGCGGTGACGAGCATAGAGCTGCCACCCTCCGCCCGGTCGCTGCTACTTCGCTCAACTTGCCGGAAGGTATCGTGTCTTCTAAGGATTGGAAAATTAGCTCGAATCGACCGGAATTTGCATCTCTGGAAGAACGAATCAGGCAAGAAATGATTTATATGGGAATGGTGGGCCCTTCCGATACGTTCCACTTCGCCGATAAACAGGATGATGAAGTTTCAGCGCGCCTTCGAGAGTTGCAGGCTGAGTTGCGAACCGTCTCCATTCGCAACGGAGCACGGAAAACTCGACTCGCGGAGCTTTTGAAGGAGCAATTGGCTTACCAGGAATACGCGACGATTCTCGACGATCTTGACAAGCAGGTCGACCAGGCCTATCTGAAACGAACTCGCGGCATGAAAGCTAAGAAGAAAAAGCCGTTCGGAGCTCATCACAACGCGAATGCGGCGCAAACGGCTCGGCCGGGTATAGGAGACATGGCCAAGACGTTGATGGAACGTAGAAGGAAATGGAAAGATACCGTTGGACCTGTGTTTGATAAGGACGTGACGAGGATTGCGGACAAGACGATATTTGATGAAGATATCATGAAGGGACTGGAGGCGAAAGAGGCTGCCGGCGAGAGTATGGAGGATGATTAGCGATTCGATCCTGACCTGCTCTTTGAGAATACTATCACTGAACGACTGGGACAGCCTGGGGGTGTGCTTATCTATGAGGCGCTTGATGATCAAGATGATTCGGACTATGTGTACAAGGAAGAAAATCCTGCTGATGAATGGTTTTCGGATGAAGATGAAGATCAATATGCGAATGATAATGTTGAGAATAATGATAATAATCGAGAGGAAGATGAAGTGGTGCACGGTGATACGACTGAAGAGATGGATATCAGCATTGATCCGATGGATGTTGATAAGCCGGAGGATATGATTGATAATGCTGACAAGAATGAGGAAAAGGAGGAAGAATATGGATCGGTGCATGGGGATACAACTATATCGTTGCATTTGAGTTTCGACGATACCGTTGATGAAGAGATGGAGGGGCTTGAATTTAGTGGACGACAGGAAGAGAAGGAAGGAGGAAGAGAAGAAGATGGAGCTGAGGACTCTGATGCAACGATTTCTGATCCCGAGTTAACTGATAACGTTGCAGAAGAGCTTGGGGAGAGGGTATCGGGCGTACCAGGCGGATTAAGAAATGATGGTGAGACTGGGGAGGAAGTCAATACTGGTGGTTCCGCTGAACACCAACCTTCATCCAGTCAATCATCGATTGGTCAGCAATCCCACCCTAAAAAGTGTCAGATTGCTTGAAGGCTCTGCCATCGATCTTTCCGCTTTGTTCAGTTTATGATCCGAGAATATCTCTTCCGTTGATTCGCTGTTTCTTTTCTGTCAGCTTTTATTTTTTCGCCCTTTCTCTGATCTTCTCTACCCTTTCTATCTCCTTTATCCTACTCTCTTTGTTTTTATTCTGCACCGGGGATTGAGGCGTTATTGCGGAGTCCTCTTATTTTTTTATTTTTCTATTTTAACAAGTTCCGATTCTGGTTGTTGTACATAGTGCCCGTGGGGACTTTGTTTCGAGGTTCTGTGTTTTTCTCATATGGCGTTTGCAACGTTCATGTGTACTTAGCTTAGCATTGTTCCGGGTTAGCTAGATAAAAATCGCGAATCATCAAAGCCGTTGCACGAGAAAGAGTTGAAGATTAGTCCTCTTTCGCTCTCACCGTTTACAAAAACAAAGCGTATTGGAAGACTCTATAGAAGGCAATTGAAACAGAGAAATTGGACAGTATATTGGAATATATGACATCGGCAACGCTAAATACACTTTTTGAGGTATGTAAGAGGGTATCATCTATGTAGGATTAAATGTACAGGATACAATTCTATACGTGTTTGTTTATTTATTCGAGCGTTTCTTTTTACTCTTGTCTTTTGCTGATTTTTCTTTTTTACCTTTTGATTTTGAAGAATCCTTTTCCTTTGAGATGCTTGCTTTTTTGGATTTGGTCGAGGTTTCTTCTATGGGCGTTTCATCGCTGGATATATCGACGCCGGAATCGGATTGTGCAATTGATCTAGAAGCAGCTTCCTCCGGAGTTGCTGGGGAACTACTGATTTCTACGTCTGTTCCCTTTTTGGCTTTCTTCTCAACTTTTAAACGCCGTTTTTCTTGTTTCGCTGCCTTTCGCTCGGCGCGGAGACGTCGTCGTTCGGTTTTCGACGCCCGCCGTTCAGCACGCAGACGTTTCCGCTCAGCTTTCAACTCTTTCTTTTCAGCTTTAGATAACGATGATGTATCATCTTCATCCCGTTTCCTCTTCCTGCTCGCTTTCTCATTTTCAGGTGTTATCGCAGTGATCGTGGTTACAGTGGTGACTTGAAGCGTCTGCATGGTACCCTCCAAACCCTCACCCTTGACGAAATAGCGATATAACGGGGTATTATTATGGATACGTTTGCTCGAGTGATCGTTTGCGACGGCTGTGCCGCCGAACCCCCTGCCGCCGCCGAATTGGGCGAAGAGGTTCATGTTGTCGACATTGTGTTTTTGGGCGAAGGGGATGGAGGAGGTGTCTTTTGTGACGTCGAGGTTTTTGAGGGAGACGTCGAAGGCCTTTTCCCACCAGAGGTCGGCGTGGTTGAGGTTTGAGGGTTTGCGGCCGACGCCGAGGGTGTTGTTCTTCGCGGAGGTGAGGATTCGTTTCGTGAGACGGGGATTGGCGGTGGGAGAGGAGGAGGAGTGGGAGAGGGGGTTGCCGAGGGAGGCGCCGGGGGTCCAGCCGTAGGACTGCAGGTAGGATTGGGCGTCCATCGGGGGGTGAGGTTGAGGGAGGGATTGGAGATGGACGACGTCGAAGCGATGGCGATGGCGAGAGCGGACTTTTTCTTTTTCTTTTCTTTTTTTTTCTCTTTCTTGTGCGACGCGAATAGTTTTTTCTGATTCGCTGTTGCGTGCGGTGTTGGTTAATTTCTTTTGGGAGGCTGGAATCGCACGCCAGCGCACTCGGAACTAAAAGTCGACAAAACGTGATTGAGAATCTGTGTGGTAGAAAAGACCGTACAAGTACTTCGTATATACCACGAACGGAAAATTCCGCTAGTTCGCCAGGGCTAATGCAGGGTGTGGGTGGTATCGTAGTTAGCGTATACGTACTCGGTAGTTGCGTGTGTGGGAGGGGTGGCCCTTCCGTTTCTATCTACTAGATAAGTAACAAGCAGCAGAAGTATCTACTTAGTATCTACCTATCTCAGATAGACGGAGCGCCAAGGCTGTAGAAGGGCTCTTATTAAAGGGCGGCTCGCTGACTAACGGATGTCACATAGTATTTAGATTCGCGGTGTGAAATGCGCTGCGATAGCTCGCACTCCCTTCCCCCCCCTTGCCTTAATTTTACATGATAATAAATAATGCACCCCGTTTCCGAGTTTAAAATGATTAGTTATTCTTCTAACGGACCTGTGACGGGGCTATTATTCCTCTCCCTTTCTTCCTCCTTGCTCTCTTTCTCTTTCTCTCTCTCTCTTTCCCCCCCGTCTCCACTCTACGCTCCGTTGCTAACTGGTTTCGGGCTGTCACGCCGTCTGCCTCACATTCTTCTTTAAAATAAGTATTTTATCTACGGGGGGCCGATGCTTGTGTTGCGACCCACCCACACCCAACTACACCTCGTCCCGGCTCCACTGCACGCACGCTCGCTCATAAATATCTAGCTAACATATCCCACCCCCTTCCGCCCATGCTTTCCTTCGCTATCTTTCTAAATTAAACTATAAAAATAAAATACAAAAATAAAGAATAAAAATAATTCTCAAAATCATGTCGTCAGAAGCTCGGGTCTTCCTCGGCCCTGGTGGACGAACCTCCCGCCAATCCGCTCAGGACGGCCAAAACTCCCATTCCATCTACTTCCCCTTCGTCGTCTCAGATGCTATCGCCATATTCACAAACATCGTCGCCCCAGGCCTCGATCCCTTCTCCGTCTCCGCCATCAGCCGGCAGGAGGTCTTCTGGCCACTCATCAAACGCATGACAAACCATCCCAAAGTCGTCGATCCCGTTGCTGCCAATGGCAGTTCCAACATCGGTGATCAGGTCGAAGCTCTCATGCAGGCGCTGTCTGAAGCGGTAAGCAGATTTTTCTTTCCTCCCTCTCTCTTTTCTCTTTCGACATGCCCCTCCGTTGCATTTTTGGCCGGTTGGGTTTTTGGCTTTAGCTTTCTTTCTTTTTTTCCTGTTTTTTAAGGTTTATTTTAGTCCGGTGCGCATGAACCAATCTGGTCGCTCCGTACTGTTGGGTTTTGCTTTTACTTTTGCCTCACCGACACTTGATATCCAATCCACGCGTAATCCACCCTCGAGAATAAAATCCACCTATAAGAATTAAATTATACATGAAACAAATCGCTAACGAACTCCACTACAGTTTGACAGCGGCGTGAAAAACGTCTACATAAACTGCGCGGGAACGTTGGTAGGCGTGTCCGCCGCCCAGATCCACCAATTCCTGGAACTCTCAGAGAAAGTCTTCCATCTCTGGAAAAACAGGAACGACGGTTCCCGTTCCAATGAATTTTCCTCCCAAAATTCCCCGGTTTCCGCGGGCACGCCCGTCCGAAACGATCATGCTAATAATACTCACCATAATAAAACTCACCGTCAAACGGGGACGTATCAACCCGCGGAACTCGATTCGAGATCTCTCGGTCCGGTGGCTTCTCCCGGCCCCATCGCTCCGAACGGATCCGACAGGCGAGCTTCGCTAGGTTTCATCAGCCCCCCGGTTGGGAATAACGACACCCCATCATCGTCTGCTCAGCAGTCACGTATTGACGATGCGATGAGTGGGCCGGGGACACCTGCTATGCCGATGCTCGGACATTTCGAGACTATAAATCCCGCCGTTGCGCCGCAGACTTTCACTCCTGTTGCTGGAGCTATGCCTGAAGCTAATCCCCTCCCGTTATCGGAGATCTGGAGAGCAACGATCTACCGCTTATATTCGGAACAAAACGAATCTCTCACGAAATATCGGAGGCCGAATTGGTTATTTCATCTCGAAGGTCACGGGGTTAGGACTGTTGGTGATTTGGGTGGATGGCGGGGGGATGATGATTCGACCAAACAGTTGGGGTCAAATTTGATAACGAAATTGCAGGAAACGGGGTACGGCACCAAGGGGCTCCAATCGAGACTCAAAGCGATAACGACAGTTGATATCGTCGAAGCGTTGGAGAATATGAAGAATGGCAGGATGGAAAAATATCGACCGGGTCCGATTTTGGGGAAACGGGTCACACCGATCAAATGGTCAGCGTATAACGTCAACGGGTTAAACGGAAACGACGACTCGTCTGTTCAAATGCAAATTCAATCCGAAGCCGCAGGCGAAGAAGTCGCATCGATGGACAGCTCTTTGAAACGACAGGTAGATCACAGCGGTGGCGTTGATAGTCGGAGCGGTAATCCGCATCCGATAAGGATTAAACGCAAGCGAACATCGTCTCCGGGAAGGGAGAGCTTGACGTTGGTTATACCACCCGAAACTGAAGATTCGGCATCGATGACACCTAGCCGTCCTCCTCCGCCGACGGCTGGCGGGATGGGTGGATTCACACCGATAAATCTGAATCGATCGGCTTCGAACGCATCGATGATGCCGCCGCCGAGTGCTTTTGAGACACCGGTTGCTACTAGTACACCTACGCCTGCGCCGTCCGGGCAGAATGCGCGAATAGGACAACAGTCGCCGGATGCATCTATGGTTGGGGTTGCTGAATCGGAGGGGGATTATGATTACGATGGCGTCGATTATTCTCTTGAAACAAAACTGGAGGATTTGAGTGAGAATATAGAAGAATTACGACGCGAGGTTCAGGATTTCAAAAAGTCGGGGTTCGGTGGGGTTGAGATGGAGAAGGCGGCGAAGGATGCGTTTGATGGGTTTACAAAGAACTTTCACGAAGATTACTCTCTGGTCAGAAACGCAACGAGAGAGAACTCGCAGAGGTTGGAAAGGTTGGAGGGCGAACGGGCTGGAGATGAGCACGCTAAGGTTGAGATTCAGGGGCTGCAGAGACAGATTGCGTTTCTGGACGCGGAGGTTAAAAAGTGGGCGGAGAGGTTGGATCGTGATGGGAGGATCGGTGGAAGTGAAAATGGGGCTGGTGATATTTTTGATGCGCAGGTGATGCGGCATATGAAGACGTTTGAACGACAGGCGGCATCGATTGAAGCGGATATGGGATTGAAACTGAGCAAAATGATAGAGAAGGGTCCTCTTGCTCCTACGAAGACCGTGGAGGGACAAGTTACGGAAAATGCGGAGGCGAGACAGAGGGTGGATCGACTTGAAAGTACGGTGAATGGGGTTAAATCGGAAATGAATGGGGTTAAATTGGAAATGGACGGGGTGAAAACCACGGTCGACACTCTGAATTCCGATCTACAATCAAAACTCAACAAGCTGGAGACAAAACTCGACGCGCTGGACGGAGATATCAAAGCTCGGAATCAACTCGTGGATGTTCCTATTGTACCGACGCCCACGAGCCCGACCACCACTCGAAGATCAACCCGCAGCTCGAGTATCAATGTTGCGGCTGTGGCTAATACCCCCACCCATACAACCGACCCATTCACCAGGATTTCCATCCTTGAGTCGAGGATGGACAAGCTGGAAAAGATGGAGACTGACGTTAGAGCGGGTATAAGTAAACTCGATGCAAAGATGGAATCGGTTGACGGTGACGTCAAGGAGGTCATGGCCGCGGTTAGTGCGTTGTTGGAGACGTTTATGTCAAGGACGCATGAGATTTCCGGGCAGAATAAGCAGAATACGTCTACATCTGGCAGGGCTGCGAAGTCTGGGAAATGAGTTCTTACTATTTTCTCTTCCTTTTTTCCTAATTGTCGGTTGCTAGCGATTTCGGTTGTATTTTTTTATTATTATTTGTCGCTTCAGAATTTTTTTTTTGCAATGGGAATTTGTCTGGCTTGTTCTTCGTAGGGTATGTTAAGGCGCTTGGCGTTTGATTTTCTTTCTGAGGTTCACTGCTGGTTGTAACCATTTTAACTTGATATTGCTTGTCTCATCTAAGAAGAGGCATGCGAGTTACCCGTACCGATAATACCTATTATACTTATCATAATCGCTACAACCTTTGCCTCTCCACACTTGCAAAACGTGTACTCGATGTTCCGCGAAGACGGAGGGCAATATTCACAAACGCACAATCGCGCACACCGCAGTTCGCGCATACCGACAACCGTTCACCAATTTATTAAGTCGCGATGTTGTAGGTTTGAAGATAGTCTTCGAAGGAAGTTACGACTCCTCGTCTTCACGGATATGCGAGTTAGCGCGGAAGCGTGCTCTCGAAACTAACATGCAAGGTCGCATATTTGCCGCGGTTCGAGTTTAAGCTATTTTTTTAGAGACTAGATTGGAATAACTTTGGTGCGGTGGATGTTCGCGGGATATATTGTTTCGAAGAGATGATGATATAATTCTGGGTTCGCGATAGTTATATTGTAGGTATATATTTCTCGGGATGTCAGAGTATTCCGCTTCCTTCGTTATATCTTGATAGTATACAACTAGAATACCTGAATCCTAGATATTTGATATTCACATCACTTGACCTTTTACCAATCCGCAAAAAGAACAAAATAGCTTCAAAAAATCAGAAAAAAGGAAGAAGAACAACTTGCCAAAAAACAAGGTCATCAAAATGGTCAAAACCAGTAAATTCGCCGGCGCCTGCACAAGAAAGAGCAAAAAACTCTGCAAATACGTCCACTACGACCGCATCATAACCCACTCCGCAGCCTGCAAATCCACCCTCCAAGACGAAATCGAATACTGCTGCGACAAATGCATGAACAAACACCACAAAAGATACTGCCTCCACCCGGTGAAAGTCCACCCCCCGAACTCCAACTCCTGCAAATGCTACGTCAACCGAGACGGAGATTTAGTTTTCGCCGAAGGAGACGACATTAACCCGGACAGTGTTACTCCCGTCGGAAACGTATCCGGGAAATACGTTGATGGGAAATACGCGGGGTTGGATGCGAAGGAACACGCGGTGTTGGATTATTTTAGGATGCATGAAAAATACGGGATTCCGAGTCCGTATCCGCCGGGTACGAGGGGGAAGCTTCCGGAACTTAAGGATTGCAGAGCTCCCACGGAAAAGGAACTGAAGGATATGTTGATTCGTGTTGGAATTGCTAATCGGGCGAATGTGGAGGGTTCTTCGGTTGAAAAGGGGACGCAGACTGGAGGGAAGTGTGTTCGTGGAGATTATGAGATTGCGAGTGATAGTGGGTATGGATCTTACGCTGGTTCGTCAAAGTCGCGGCAACAGTATCAATCTTCGTCGTCGTCGGCGGCGGGTTCGTCTAGTAGTAAACGAACGGGTGAAGGACAATACGGAAGAAGGTCCACGAATACTGGCACTAGTACGACTACCAGCGTCGGTACTAACACCGAGCCCACGAATCCGGCCCGTGATTCAAAAGCAAGCAGCAGGTACACGGATCGGAAGTTTGACAATCAATCCAGCGGTTCTAGTTCAAGAAGAAGAAAGCACGACACGAATAGTTCTCCTAACACCGAAAATTCCCATCCCGCAGGAACAAGCAGCCGCGGATTCGAAAGTCGATCTTCGAGCAGAACCTCAACAGCCAGCCGAAGTGGCCACCAGAGCAGCAGAACAGAAACAGGAAACAATCACAATTCCCCAACCGTCCCCGGAAGCCATCGAGAATCAATAATAAGCGCGACCAGCGCAAGAAGTTACGATAAAACCAAACGTCCAAATACCCCAAGCCGCCGTGACTCAGTAACCACTATAAGCAGTGGATTCGCCAGCCAAACAGGTGGAGATATAGGCAACCTCGAACCAGAATTTAACGGTTTAATCCGACGCGGAATAAGAGACAACGTGCGTGATTCAACTGCCAGCAGCGGGTTCGGTGAATGGAAATCTACTAGTTCTTCGGGTAAATAAAAGGTCTCGTCACCGCACCGGATCTTCTGAGAGAAGTGAATTGGGAGGGTTGTATGAAGAGTAACGTGGTAAATATAGAGCAAATGTTCAAAAAGTCCTCCTGGCCAGGGGTTACATTGAGAGATAGCTCGAGGAGCTGAGACTCAGAAGGAGTGATAAGGGTAAGACTTGAGTGGTCGATGTCGTGAGAAAGTTAGATAGGTAGCGAGGCCTTGCTCTAGATGGAATAAGTGCTTGGAGGAGGTAAAGTTTTACTTGTTGGATTAGGTGCGTGCATATCTTTTTTTGTCTTTGTTGTAATATTACATCGTAGTTCGAGAACAGAAATACCCGCGAAATATATAAAGTTGCTTCAATCCATTCGGCATAATCAGGGATGAAACCGGGGTTGCTTAATCCCACCCTTTCCGCAGTGAATAGATAACTATCTTAGTCCACTCCCACAATGTCAGGGTTTGTTTCCGAGATACACCTATCGTGTTGCTAGTAACAAGATATTAATAGCGAGATGAGTCTTCTAGGTAAGAACATAGCATAAAAAAGATCTTCAAACAGACCATCTTCCTCTAGGAAAGTTCGACGTGCTATTATCATGCATCACTGATCTTGTCGGTGACAAATTCCTTGCATATGTTTCAGCTCACTTTAAGAGGGGAGATTCACCAATGATGTCCACAATTGTCTTCCTAAGAAAGTATGAATTCCATGATCTTGTTTACCATCTGCCTAGTGGATGTAAATAGATCTTTCTTGACTGCATAGGTATCGGGAAAGTCTTTACGTAGCTTACCTATCAATACATTAACTGCTACATAAGCTTGTAAGCCTCCAGCAATAAGACACGTTCGCCCCCGTCTATGTGTGTGTGAGTGGTAACGCCGAACATCTAGCTCCATCTTTAGCATCGTTGAATAGTGCGATATCTTTTGCTTGAGAACGCTTTTATGATCAAAATGCTAGTTAACATGACCCCTGAACCTTGCCACAATAGTCAGTTACCGTGGGTTGGCTATCTAGATATATCTAGTTGCCCAAACGGGGAAGTCCGCATCGCAATTCTGGTGTAGTCTCTAATATATACGCGGTTACTTTTGCTAGCGCCTTATGCACGATACTTTTGTTAACTAGCAAATTGGGCTAGAATTAGCGCTAGCGCTGAGCTTAATTTGACCTTTTATATGGTTTAGCATTTAAGGTTTGGTTAAGTAGGTCTTAAATATCCTGGATATGAAAATTTCCTCCGGAAACTGGCAACTAAGACCGGGATGTGGTCGAATATATCAAGACTAAGCTCTGATCTCGAAGATGCGGTGACGATAGACAAGGACGTCGGTGTTCTCAGCCGAATGAGATTCTTTTGAGCTATTATACAAGGTTAAACGAAGGTACACGACTAGTGACCCAAGTGACTCTCTCTCTAGCATTAGGTAACTAGTCAATGCTAGAGAGCTGAGACGACTAATGTCAGTCTCTGGAATATTTCCTTTAAGGTTTGATCTACCGGTCTAGAATTAATATTTCCCGTCTCGTGTTTTCCAAATAAATCGCGCGAATTTCTATGGTGAGATCACAGAAGATTAAAGGGCCTATGGATGTCAGATCCCTAGAAGTAACCTTTTGTCGTCGACGTCCAGGTATGCTTGATATCGTTTTTTCGACCGCGAGGAAGGCGGAAGCTCCCGAATGGATTCCAGTCATGCTCACGAGGGCCATGAGGCCAGGAATCTGGATCGAACAATAAACAGGGCTCCATTGCAATCTCAGAACTGTGATTATGGTAGCATATTTTGAGAGAGAATGAAATCATTTGATCTAATGATTCAACAGCAGATCCTCGGTATTTAAACCAAGGCCCCTTGTGATAGTTCAGTTCACGACAATTTAGTCTCGCTCTTGATCTGTTATCCCATTCGTACAAACATTACCGGCAGTTCATGGATTTGTCGAGTTGACAAAACGTAAGAAAACGGAAGGCAATGGCGAGGAGGTAGTCATAACGGCCCAAATTGATGGTTGATGTAGCTTTGAAGCATCTCTCATAATCAACGAGCGGTACATCTTTCACGGAGTGCGGTGCTCCTGGCCCACGAGGCAATGTACGATACCAACGACCTGTATCTACAGCGCTGGTCTAACTCAGGATTTTCCATATCCCATTTTCTATAAAGGACTTCTGCTCATCGGTTGGCACCGGAATTTGCCGATTCTCAGGAAGCTCGCAGCACGCAACGCAGTGATGATACCGCGCGATAACAACTTGCGACAAGTTGGTTACTTATCGATACAAAAGACTTCGAAGTTAAGACAAGGCGTGCCGCTTCTTCCCAGTTTCTCGCTTGCATGACTTGATGTAGCTTCAACGATTTTTTCATGCAGATATTCCATTGAAGGAAAATAAAAACCAACGTCGTTATAAAATTGTTAGAAACGGGCATCGACGCGCCCGCCCGCCCAACAACGAATGGCCGATGCAACATATCCCTTCTGGGATACATGCACGAATCCGGCACAGAACCCTCCCAAACGGCATTAGCCTCGTCCGTGTGAATTGTTAGCGCCGAACCGCACACCCTCACCTGGTTTCATTGTGGAGGACAATCAATCCATGAATTCCGACGGCACAGCAGACGGGTGGGGTCAAACAGCTCGGATGGTCTAGAAGAATTGCCGGGGTATGAGAACGGGGCGTGATTGTGCCTGAAGGGAAATACAGAGAAAAAGTTGGGAGGACAGGATAGCTGAGATGAGGTATAATATCTGGTACAACCCCTCTTTCGCTGGTGCGGTTCTCCGTCGTTCCATCTTATTCGTGTTTCTTTGGGGACCTGATACTGGGTGTATATAGACACATACAGGGATATGCCAGAATCCAGAAGCAAACACAGCACAGCAAGGCATTGAAGACATCCTTCTCGTTTAAGCTGTTGGCTTGTCTATCCAAAGACTTAAAGATAGCCGGTTATACCAGTTGATGAAAGAAATATTGACTTCCTATCCGAAATTCGTTATCGCGGGCAATTGTTTGTTCAGAGGTAACCATGTCCAGCACTCACACTCACAAAGAACCAATCCCCGCACTATCACCAAAAGGAACTATGCAGGACGCAAAAGTCTTTGATCTCTTGAAAGAAACCACGCTACACGATGTATGGCTCGCATCTTTACACCGACGAAAGCTGCCCAGCGGACAGAAACCGTGGATAGCGTGGCTGGGATCCGTTGGTTGCCGATACATTGACCAATTCTTCGATCAAGGTCTCCCAAAGAACGAAAGCGAGCTGCAATCAGCCATTATCAAAAAACTGAAAGGAAATGGTCATCGGAACCGGAACCCTGCTATTCGAGCGGACGTTTCTAGGATTACTTTTGAAGACGTCAGAGTTGCCGTTCGACAGCTGGAGAAGAAGAAGACAACTGGTCAAGTACACGAACTTGAATGTATCGAAGTGGAACAGTTGGACACGATATCACTAGAAACACCAGCAGCGACAAGTATCGCGAAACATATCTCTCCTTCATCATCAGTTAGCCTCGCGAAGCCGAATATTCAATTATCCACGAAGCCACCCACGGGGACAGATAAAGATATCAATAAGATTTCTATCGATTCGCTGATAATGAGTTCTCCATCAGCTTACGACGACATCCTTGAGAATCTGCTAGCCTCAAGAGAGGGCCGGAGAAGTAATAAAAGACGTGCGTCTACGAAAGAAATATACTACGGTGATGCGTTCCCCACCAGCTCTGAGACAGAAACAGATCTCGCGGATTTCATTTCCTCGGACACCCCGGACTTGAAATCAGGTAGCTCAGATCCTACTACCGCGACCTCTGTAACTGGTTCAGCGACATCAGAGTCGTCATATCACGATAGTTCTTCTCCGGCACGAGATGGAGATAGAATACCATCAGCTGAACGGAATCGCCTTTTCTGGAATTTCGATCGAAACGCTGAAAAGAATGCGAAGAAGGATGATAACGGAAAATGCGACGACGCAAGAGACGAGATACGATTATTGACACAATCCAGACCAACCAAAAGAGTTCGAATTGAAGAATTATCAAATGAAGAAATTATCATTGATCCAAAGTCACCTCAACCAGCCAATGAAAATACCAACAAGAACCCTGCGATTCCTTCAACACCCTCACTAGAGGTGCAAGACATCATAGTTGCCAATAACCAGTTCATCGCTAAGATAATCGCCGAACTCCGCGAACTCCGCCAGAGTCCCCAAACCACCTGTTCAACGAATATCAGTACCAATATTGATAATACAACACCCTCACCACCACCAAGACTTTCACGAACACCCGCCGCCAAGTCTTCCTTGCAAACAACGGAACCTGGATCCAACGATAAACAGTCACCGAAAACGGTAACCGTGCCCCCAGGTTTCACAGACGAAGTAATCTACGAATTAAGAACAATGCGTAATCTGCTCTTAAAAAATAACCAACGTTGCGAAAGATTGGAGAAGCAAATCGGCGGGTTGATAGAGTTAACTGATGCGGTGAAGGATATGAAAGCCACGATGGATAAGATACTACAAATTTGCGACTAGAGATTAACCTAGCATTCGCCGGAACGATGTATAAAGAGCGACGATTTGTCCTTTTATTGAAACTGATATTGGCATCGGAAATTGAGGTACTAAATAGGTTATGGACCCTCATACCCTATCCTGGAAATTTGGTTTTTTGGAAACAAATGACGGAGAAACGGCGGCGGTCTGTAACATGCCCATCTTTTGGCGTTTCATCATTCTTTCATTGTTTGGTTGATAGCTACTTAGCTGTTCAGTTAAGGGTGCGTTCAAATCTACATATCCATAACAACAGATATCAATCCCATTATCGGTTCATCCATTACTATTCCTATGCTATATGCGATATACTTTTCATGCCCAGTCGTGGAATAATCCCTACTCTAATCACCACCATCTTCCTAAACCACCCAACCGTCGCTCATCGCTCGAACCGCCACATCATTACTAAACAAGAACAAGACAAAAAACCGCAATAATAACCATATCTATCCCATAATCCCATTTTGTAAGCCATTACAGTATTAAAGTACAAACCCGAACAAAAAAATCACCCAACCCCTCCTTCAACATCACACATCATCACATCCCCAAAACTCCACAAACTCAAATCAACAACCTCCCCCTTCCCCGCCATAACACTCGCGTACAAAAGCGGTAAATTCTAATTACCCCCTCCGTTCCCGCTGCCAGGCATAAACTCCCTATCCCTCTCACTAACCCCCTCCTTCCTCCTAAAATGACCCCCTCCTTCACTTTGCTGCTGATGCTGATGGTGTTCCTTAAACTCGTCTCCAATACTCAATCCTTCATCCTCCTCCACCTCCGAAGTGCTAGTCATAGCATCTACTACCCCCAAATTCCCTCTCTTCTTCTTATTCCCCCCAATCACGCCGAAAAACCCGCCTTCTTTCTTAAACGGACTGCTCAACACCTCTGAACTCTCACGTCTCCAACTACCGAATAACTCCGACGCGCTACCGATGCTCCCGGAAGAGCCGTGCCCTTTCTTCCCACCGGAACTCTTCCCATCCTTCTTCTCCTTCTCCTTCTCCTTCTCTTCAGAAGGGGTAACGGTGACAGAGGTATCAAGCGCCGGTAACACAACACCGCTCAACCCACCGCCTTCTTCATCGATGACATCAGCGGTGGGAGTGGTAACCAAATTACTATTCTCCCCTTTCTTTCTACTAAACAACCCACCTTCCTTCTTAAACGGTGATGAGATGGTGAATTTCGCGGGGGAGCCGAGTTTCGGACTGCTCGTGTTTCCTGCCCCACTGACAAGTTTAGTATGGCTGCCTTTTCGAGATAATCCGATCCGACTAAGAAGGGATTCTTTCCCAAGGCTGCTGGACGCCGCGGATTCCTTGTCGAGAGAGGTGATGGAGGTGGTGAGGGCGAGTTGGTCGAGACTTGCGGATGATGCGAATGAGGATTCAGTGTTGAGGGATTGTGTTTCGGCATGGAGGTGAGAGGAGGGACTGGATCCGGTGTTGTTATTGTAGGCATCAAATGTAGGCGCGGTGGGGTTGAGTCTCAAGTTTGAACCAGCGGGTTGTCCGATAGCTCCGGCACTAGCAGTTTGACTGCTTTTGCTAGAAAATATCTTTGCAAGTTTGCTTGGATGGCTGTGCGGTGGTGAAGTTTGGGGGCTCGGTGGCAGAGATGGGATAAGAGATGATGAATTGTTGATGTTGGGGATGTCGGCCCAGTTGGCAGCAAGTGGACTTGCACGAACAGCGACATTGTCTCTAGCAGGCCATCCGAAGGCGCTGAAGTCCGCACTAGGCTTAGGCAGAATACTTTCACCAAAAGATGAGATAGATGAAGGCCGTGGCGAGAGCGGTTCCTTGGAAAGAAGACGTGAGGGTTCGAGTGGATCTGATTCGGGATCAAAATGATTGAATGAACTTCGCGAGCCGTTCGCATTATTATTGAGAGCACGCTTGATATTAGCGCTATTGGAAAATAGGCCCAAACCAGAAGCGCTCATCCAGCTGGTGCCGTGTGAACCACTTCTACGACGGGTACCGATAGGATCGAGGCCAGCGCCATCTTGTTTCGGGAACGAATTCGATTGCGAAGATTTGAGGCTTCCAAGAGCAGGAGTTTCGTTTGATAGAGTCTTCCCCCGTGGTCGGGTGAAACTGAACAGATTTGGAAACATTTTCTTTGGCGGTACCGGTTCCTCGGGCATCGTCGGTGGAATTCCTCGAAGACTATTATTTACCGAAGAGATGCTATTCGATCTGTTCAGACGCTCTGATCCTTCTGTGGAGAATACAGGGAATTGAGGGAATGACGTTCGAGGTGATGACAATTGAGAATTAGACATTGAATTAGACGAACCCGGCGATTGTGCTGTTGGAATCATAGGTTGGATATTATCGCTCGTTGGAAAGGCCTGAGAATCGAGTGGGTACATGCTTCCTTTTGGACTCGGCGGTACCTCGTCCATACTCATAAACAAGTTCGATGGCAGGAGAGAATCAGCAGTAGGGGACATCGGAGCGCCACCTGTAAGCTTATCAATATCTCCAAGAAACATAGAATCTACACCACTAGCGTAATTGAATAGAGGTGCAGCGGGAAGCAGTGATGGGAATGGCGGCGATGTCTGTGTCGGGGCAGTGGTTGATGAAGGTGTCGGAGGTTGATTAAATGGGATCGATGCCGGAGCGTAGGGTGAATCAGTCATGGGATAAGTAGACATTGGCGATGAAACCGTTTGAGTCCTATTCTTCCTAGTTCTGTTCCTTCGTTGTTTCGATTTACCCTTGCTCAGGCTGAGGCTGGATGCCGAAGAATCGGATTGAGGAGCAGGAAGGCTAGTTCTGCGAGCGTGCCAAGCGCGTAGTTGATGTTCAGAACGAAAAAACTCATCTTGGGCGGCTCGAAAGTGACCGAGGATTTCCATGTATCGTAGCTCGAGAGCTTTGAAGCGTGCTTGCCATTCTCGTTCGATTCTAGCGTCCTCGGGCTCACCTGGAAAACCAGGGCCACGTGCGAGTGGCGGCACACCAGGAAGCCCGGCTAAGATACCGGCCATAGCGGGATCGCTCATGTCGGCGGTCTTTGGTTTCTCGTCGGTCTCTTTCTCTCTCTGCTTCTCTTCCTCGTCATTGATAGCCTTGATTGATAATGAAAGAGTTCTTATCTCTTCCTCCAGACCGCTCAACTCGGATAGGATAGGTTCCATCTCCCTCTTTTTATTCTTTCCCATCTCCTCCGCTTCCAGTTTCCTAGCTTCCGCTTCATCCTCAAGTTTGTGAAGAGCCTCCAATGCCGCAACTCGTTCATCGTCCCACTTGACGCAATCCTCTTCCATCCGTGTGATTTCATCGAGTCGTGTCTTTAGAGTCTTCTCAACCTTTGACCTCTGTGCTTCTGCAGCCCGTTTAGCATCTTCAAGAGTCCTGGTTTCCGCCCTGAGCTGCGCTCTAATGTTATCCTCCTCTTTCTTCTTTTCTCTAACGCCGTCTAATTCTGAGATTAGAAGAGCTTCAGCGGCTTTATGTTCATCTTCTTGAGAAGCAAATTGCGCTTCCAGCTCTTCCACCTCCCGTTGTATTTTTTCCAATTCGGCCGTTAAAGCTTCAACGGTAGCATCTGTTGATGCGAGATCCGCAGCGTTAGCACCACCACCGTTAGCACCACCATTGACATGTCCGGTAGATCCATTCGTCGCTAGTAAGTTTTCTTCGGTCGTATTCGGCGAGTGCTGTCGTCGAAACGTCCGGCGCGACTGCGGGACTGGAGCGAGTGAGTCGGTGGCATGAATTGTCGGTATATCGTCAGGTCCAAGTGCTGTGGTGTTCCCAATTGCTCCGTTCATTCCAGCAGCACCCAGTCCACCGATAGCGCTACTGACAGCGGAGCTAACGGCCGTGCTGCTATTGTTGTTACTGTTCCCAATTCCATCTCTGCTTTCGTCGTTACCGCGCAAGGTACGTAGTCGGATCAAGGGACTCGGTGCTTGGAAGTTTGAAGAGTTGGCAGCGATGACACGGACATTGTAGATCTGGTCGGGACTGAGGCCGGTGACGACGACACTAGTGTCTCTCCGTTCGTTTTCTCCGACTATTTTTAAATACGAAAAAAAAAAAAAGACAAGTCAGCGGGTTTGTCTCAAGAAATCGATTCGCCAGAGGACAAGACTGGAGGAACAAGTACAGGAAGGGTAGGACCAACCGTTCTGGCCGTTGATTTGGATGATGTGCTTTGCTACTGAGCCAGCTTTCTCGGGTGGTGACCAATGCAGCTCGATGGAATCGGCGGAAATGTTGTGGAGGGAGACTCGCGGGGGAGCGGGGATGTCGAGGCCGAGGCCTTTGACGAGGACGGGAATGGGGATTGCGAGGAGTTTTGATGCTCGGTGAGTTAGCCTGGATTGGATGAAGCATGAGTAGTTAGCTGCCACGTTGCGTGCATGATTCGATCGTCGATGCGAAATGGGGTGGTGGGAGAGGGAGGACGTACCAGGCGAGGGCGAGAAGCGTGGCTACCAGAGCGACGACCATGGCGAGAGAACGGTCGAGGAGCAGCAGTCTCCGCCACGTCGAAGGTGCGTGGAGAAGAATGGGTCCCTCTGGCGATGGGGGTGGTCGGAGAGGAGGAGGAGGAAGAGGAGGAGGATGATATTGAAGGTGGTGATGGTGGTTGCGTGGTTGCGGTTCACGATGGAGGGTTGAGTCTGCCCCGCCAAGCGATTTTTTTCTTCACGATCAGACTACCATCAAAACAGCAGGAGAACGAGAAACATCGACCTGGCGGAATGGACTGGAGGAAATGAAGATGTCTCTGAAGTATGGACGGGAAAGGGTCTACGTGTAGCATTCCGCACAGGCTGAAGGTGTTTGAAGTGGCTAATATCGCGATTCACCCGCTGCATTCGATTCAAGCCTGAGCACAGCTGTGGCGCACGCGGTCTCTACCGTGATACGTCTGGTCCAATTCGGTTTAACCAACGGACAAGATCTGACAGGTCGAGCGAGGCCTGATTTATCCGACAGGAGTCTTATGTACGTACATGTACTGTTCTCTTGGTGACCCCCCGGTGTACCTGCCTCCCACGTCGAGGTGCAGCAGAACAAAAACTGTTGAGACGCGGCTGCAGCTAAACCTACGGTCGCGAGCTCGCAACTCTGTTTATTCCTGTGAATGTCCTGGGTCGAATAGAAAGTGCAGCCTGGAGAGCTCGCGGATGCGTCCTTCCTCAGACCTGTAACGGCATCCTTCCGGTGAGAGTCGAGATAATGCGGGGAAGGGCCATTAAGCCGTTCTGCGGAGGTCGACCCGGAATCTCAAACGAAACAGAGAAGACATTGAGATCCATCAGATGACCTGTTGAACCAAGGCACGGAAAGCTGAGGCCAGGCACTTCAGTTTAGCCTGCTGGCGCTAGTTCGCAGACAGGACGCTGTTGGGAAGAAAAGTCCCCGGCCAGGTGACTGAGACTCCCCCACGGTGCCCAACGAGACGACTCGGATTGTGGCCGTCGACGCCTTTTCGATTGGATCAGAGTATCGAGTATCAGAATATGCGAATCTGTTCATCTATACGCATACTACGAGTGCAGTGCAGGATATGTCAGTGTTTCCGTTCGAGGTCCACAGAGATAAGGACGGACCTCGGTCGAGAGCCCCGGCTGCACTTCCCCCATCCTCGCATAAACTAAGACGAACGAAGTCTCCGACCGAACCGATGCAGCATGTGGTTCCAGACATCGAATCGCAGCTGAGGCAGGGATTTGGTTGCAGGCGTGCATGTGTGAGAATATAAAGATGAATGAGTCTCTGTCGGGCTGAGGACTAGAGCACCTCGAACTCCCGCCGCCCAAACCTCAAAAACCTCAAAACACCATCTTCGCCATCTTCACCAATCTCATCCTCAATTCAACATCCGCCGCACCGCAGCCTCATCAATCACCGTTTCCAATACGCAGTGCGGGTCCCTTCGAACCTCCCCCCGGCGTCGTCAGCTGCTCCCCAACAATCGAAAAAACGCGCCTAAACAAGGTCCGCCCCGGTTTCCGCTGCAGTTTGTCGTCATCCAAACATCAGTTCGCCCATCAGAGCAGCCTTCATTCCTCCGCCGTCTCCACACCACCCGGCTGCCCTCGTTACCTGTCATATATCTCTATCTCTGTCTATTCCACCCTCATTTGCTCCCTGTTGCCTCTGTTCACCATTTCCGCTTCTGCTTTCGGCGCATGAGAGGCCTCCTACCGACCGCTCCCCATTAAACCGCCTCTCCCCCATCCCTTTCCCTCCCTCTTCCTCCTCTCACTCTCCCTCTCAACCTCACCTTCTCTCCCATCGCCACCATGCAGTACGTCAGGAGCATCGCAGGCTCCGTCACAAAGACCTACAACTCCATAAACCCTGCCACCCTCAGCGGAGCAATCGACGTTATCGTTGTCGAGCAGGAAAATGGTAACAATCTCCGAACACGCCCTTCCAAGACAAATCACATGCTGATGCCTCATCTCGAATTCTAGGAGACCTGGCCTGCTCACCCTTCCACGTTCGCTTTGGCAAATTCTCCTTATTACGGCCGCTAGAAAAGAAGGCATGTCATCACACTCCCTGTCATATGCAGCCCTGCAACTCGCCGCTAACAACTATCCCCTACTTTCCAAATTTAGGTCGAATTCCGCGTCAATGGCCAAAAAACCGACTTCCCCATGAAGCTAGGCGAGGGTGGAGAGGCATTTTTCGTCTTCGAAACGACCAGTGATATCCCGGAAGACCTTCAAACCTCCCCCCTAGTTTCACCCGTCGCCAGTCCCAGGCCCATGTCCCCAGTTTCAGATGGTGCATCCGTTCTCGAAAACCCAGAATCTTTCGACCTTGAAGGCAAGACGTCATCAGCCGCTACTTCCGACTCGGTCGCCATCCCTCGCAGAGCAAAATCGGATACCGGCGGCTCCTCTCCCTATTCGTTCTCGCCACCCGATGAGCTCAAGCTTCGACCCCAGAGCGGTGACTGGAAGTACGGTGCTCTGGATCGGTCCACATCTGCCGATATCCTGCCCTCCGAATCTCACAAGTTTGACCTCGACAGCAGCATGAAGGCCAAGTCGGCTGAGAACACCCCACGATCATCCTCCCCGCTGTCCACCGACCCAGCAAGATTCGAACGTGCCCAGGCTCTCTCGCGAAAAATCTCGATCCCGACCCGTATCACCGACGATGGCGATCTCATGCTCGACATGAACGGCTACAAGACCGGCGAGGAAGACTCGTTACAGGCTGAAATTATGGCTAGGAGGATATTGGCCGAAGAGTTTGAGTCTGGCTACGACCTCGCGTCTCTCATCGGTGCCGATAGCAACGGCAATATCATTATATACACGAGTGAAGAGGCCAAAGCTGAAGCCGATAGACGGGCTAGAGAACAAGCTGCCGCTCCGATTGATATTTCAGACATCGAATCCGGTTACTCGTCGGACGATGGCAAGAGCATTACGAACGAACAGCTGGTCACTCCGCCAAAGACACCGCCTCCGGCCTCCATGGCTACCGTCTCGGAGCCGAAAAACTACGCAAAGACATTGAGACTAACAAGCGTCCAACTGAAAAGTCTAGGGTTGAAGTATGGCGCAAACACCCTCAGCTTTTCCGTAAATAAGGCGGTTTGCAACGCGTATCTCTACCTGTGGAAGTCAAATGTCCCAATCGTCATCTCTGATATTGACGGTACAATCACAAAATCCGATGCTCTCGGTCACTTTTACAACATGCTCGGTAGAGATTGGACCCACCTCGGCGTCGCCAAGCTATTCACAGATATCTCGGCGAACGGCTACAACGTTATCTACCTCACCAGCAGATCAGTTGGACAGGCGGATACAACCCGAAACTATCTAAAAGGCATCATCCAAGACAAATACATACTCCCTAAAGGACCAGTTATCATGTCTCCGGATCGCACGCTCGCCGCCCTCCGTCGTGAGGTCTATCTACGTAAACCAGAAGTTTTCAAAATGGCATGCTTGAGGGATATTCTCAGCTTGTTTGGTGATAATACCAATCCATTCTACGCTGGCTTTGGAAATCGACTCACGGATGCTTTATCCTATCGATCGGTTAATATCCCTTCGACCCGGATTTACACCATTGATTCCAACGGCTCGGTTATTCTGGATCTATTAACGCTGACGAGCTATAAATCGACCTATATCAACATGCGCGACGATGTTGATCGATTCTTCCCGCCGGTCACTAATTTGGTCGCGGACGAGAGTTATACGGACTTCAACTATTGGCGGGCACCGATGATGGATTATGACTCGTTTAGCGATTCGGAGGAAGAAGACGACGATGAGGATCTCGACGAGGAGATTGACGGAGGGGAGGAATACTATGAGGATGACATTGATGATGAAGGACAATATGAAGACGCGCTTGCGGATTCGTATCTTAGTCAGGGATCCTCATTGCGCCAGGAGGACTCGAGGACTGATGAGTTGAACGCGCAGTTTGACGAGGCGTTGAGAATCAACCACAGAGGAAGGGTCGTGGAGAGACTTTTGGAGAAGGACAAGAACAGCCGAGCTGCGGAGATGATGAAGGAGGCTTACGGGGATACAGTTCCTGAGGTCCCTTTAGTGGATGAGAGTGCCCATGGGGTTAGCAATTTGCGTGTTGCCGATCCAAGGGTTCTTGAAGCTCGTGACGATATTACCAGACACGAGAACGGCGGGGATAAGGCTCTAACGCACGGTCCCGGGATTATACAGACCATGACGGATGTTGTCGAAAACTACATCGGGATCGGAGGAGGAGCCCCTGAAGAAGAAGAAGAAGAAGAAGAAGAACAAGAAGAAGATACGAAACAGGAACCGCAGCAGGTGGTCGAGCAGCCGGTTGAAGCTTCGGCATAGAGAGCTGAAGCATTCCGGAGAGGACTTGTGGCTTATTTCCCTGAACCGGGGAGATGGTTTGTTTCGGCTAGGTGAGAAACTGGTGAGGTGTACATATAATTCTTTTGGTCTTTCCCCGCGAGGGGAGGAAGTGTACAGAACGGGCTTTGGCGTACATATTTCCACGCTTTTTTGTCTTTGCGGGACAACTATCGATGGCGTTCTTTCTGATTATTGGGTTGAAGCTATTATTCGATCCTTTAGCTTGCTTTTCCGCCCTGGTTTCTTGCCGTTCTTTTGACTTTTTTACCTTGTTTCTGAAAAGAAGTCTTGAGGGTGGGGCTGATGGTTGTGTTTTCCATCTAATGCATTGCGTCGGTGTTTTTATTCTTACGTTGTCGTTTTATCGTTATCTTTTTTAGTATTTAGCTTCATCTCGTAAGAGGGAGACGATTTTTCTTTTTTTTTGGCGGATTTATCTTGCTCTTGCTTGGTATCGAGGTCTATCTTACTTCTTCAAAGCATATTCACAGCAAGTTACCAAGATCGAAGGAGACCACAGAAGATGGATTGATACTTTTTTTTGTTAATTATCAGACATCTTTTGTTATCATTTATGGTGGCGTTTACTTATAAGCTTATTCAACAAGTGTTTTTTGAAGCAGTGCGGTTGGTTAGCGCCCACTGCGACGAGGAAATTCAACATCAATATAGTATATCCTTTTTCAATATAGTCGGTGGTGTTTTGGTTTCGTTTTATCCTTTGTGTCGTTCCTTACTTTTGAACTTTTTCTTATTTTTGTTTCGTTTGATTTTATCTGATATGTTTTTACGATTTGGTGTAGCCATGATGATTAGTTTTTAGTATTTAGTCAATATCCCTTTTTGTATAATAGTGGATACCGTCGGAGAGCGATCGATGTAGACAATCTTTCAAATTGGACGTATGCTACCTATGATTCTCGTGCTGTAAACTTCGATATTATCGATTTAAGAAATATTTTCCAAGGGTGGACTGGTCACAAAATAACACAAAACCTAAACATGAACTGGCAAGATTACCCCATAGACCAAATATCGATACGGATAGTTATTCGCATCTCAGCCCAGGAATACACTTAAGCGCAAACTGTAATCTAGATAGAAACTTCCAGTACTGTTTCATTGAAACCCATTATTCAAGATTAGATGTCCGTCTCCCGCGGTTCTAACCTTCGTCAACCCCTTCGACAAGATCAGCTTCTTCATCCCCTTGGGATCTAACATTAAATCCGGCCGATTCCCCAATTCCGTTGCAATGACTCCCGCGACATGCGGACACGCCATCGAAGTCCCCTGTTTCAACGACGTCGACCTATCCCCACCATAATGACCATATATTAGCCTCCCACCAAGGAATAACCACTCGCATCATAATCCCATCGATGATGTCACGATGTAAATTATTATATTTGAATAATACGAAGAGAGGAAACAGAAAACTCACCCGGTGTTAGAGGTACTAGTAATAACTACCCCCGGTGCGAAAACATCCACACACCGCCCATAATTCGAAAACCAAGCCCGTCGATCTTCGTTATCCGTCGCCCCGACGCTGACAACATCCAACTCATCGCTCCAACCCGCCGGGAAAACATCACACGCGTCCCGACGATCGTTACCCGCGGCTACGGCGATGTGCATCCCGGCATCCAACGCTTCAATTATAACTTTTTTCAGGATTTCGGAAAAGGTGTATATTCCGAGAGAGAGGTTTAGGACGGATCCTTTGAACGATGGGTGGGATTTACGGTGGTTGTGGGTGTGGAGGGCGTGGGTTAGGCCTTTTAGGAGGGATGCTGTTGTGGTTGGGGTTTTCGGGTGGAGGATTTTTATGGCGTTTATGGTGGAGGATTTGGAGATGCCGTAGGTGTGGGAGGCTGCTGTGCCTGCTATGTGTGTTCTATAATTCTCTAGTTAGGAAGTATTTTATTCATCGATGAGGTAAAGGCGTACATGGGCTTAGGGTTTGTGGAGAGTTTTTATTTGTGGATGGTGCTTACCCGTGTCCGATTTCGTCGACGCCGTCGTCGTCGAAGGCGCTGTAGAGTACTTTTGCTCTACCGTTGAAATCTAGATGGTTGGGGTTTAATCCCGAATCCAGGATGTAGATATCCACCCCTTCACCCGGTTGTGGCGGGAAGCGGAATGTGAACGATAAGTCCGTCAGTTTATGAGACTTGTACTCTGGTTTAGATAAACTCGAAATCCGTTCAAGGTGCCACGGAGCGTTAGTTTGTATTTCCGAATCAATCGGGTTCGAATCGGAAGAAGGTATCTGTGACCTTGGGATTCGCGGAGCCGGCGAGGTTATACTAAACCTATCCCGCACATTGATCTCTGGAGGGTTCGGTTCAACGAAGGAGTGCAATGGCTGCGCTTTCTCGATTATATCCACATTCGACAACACCGACAATTGAGAAACGTCAGATTTCGGGATTTTGATTGTGAAACCTCGAACCGTGGATCCGAACGTATGAATCGTTTTACCCGTGTCCGTTGAGAATATGTGTACGTGATCCGTGGATCTGGAATCGAGTTTTGGTTTTGATACATTGTATCCTAACGATGGCAGGACGTGGTGCCATTCTCTCTTTTCGTGTCGATGTAAGAGAATTATATATTCCTCATGCGGGTCATTGAAAGTTTCGGGTATATGATCTGGAGTCGGCGCTGTAAACGATGGTGAGGCTAGAAACGCCGATATCGAGAATAGAATAACGGATTTCATTGGGCTCGCGCTTCGGACGATACACGGAGTTCACGCTGTATATTCTCACTATTAACAGCTTCGATCTAAGGAGTGAATATATTGCCAAATCGACAAATGGAAAGATTTGCTAAAAGATATAAAATGAACGAAAAGAGTGTGAGGGACGAAAAGCAATGAAACGAATGACGAAGGGCACAAGCTAAGAAAATCCGAAAAGCATTCAAAAACACGAGCAGGTTGATACTCGGGGGGGCGAGATAACTATATAACCCCCCCTTATACAACATTCCAAGATATCATACGACATCCATTCTGAAGAATGTCAAGGTGCGAATATTGGCACACAAACACGAAGGGGTGGAGTTTTCGCAAAACACCACAATTCTTCAGCCTCCGATCCCATTCCAGAAATCGAGGAAACCCAACGCCTACCAGTTAGCAAAATCACCGATCGCTAAATACTCCTCAAACCAGAGTAAAATTAAAGGCCTGAACCAGAATTTATACAATCGGTGCGGAAAGAAACTCGCGGTGGACGACGGTTGCGTTGAAAAAGTGTGTGTGTTGGGCGTTGACTTTGCCTTGTTCGTCGCACGGCTAAGAAAATTGGAGGCGTCCTTCCTAATCTGGGTACACCTCGTCTTTTCTAGATAGCGCGGTTGTTTACTTTTGAAGGATCTCGAGACTAAGTCGCCTAGCAACAAGCCCAGGGTAATGCTAAGCATCCGCAACTTTGTAATACAGCCGGCTAAATACTATCTATCCATAAATACGAAGTAGAGCATTGTCGCGTCGCCTTTTGATCAGTTGAAGGGTACAGAAGGGGTACAGAAGACCGCGTTTTTCGCCGTCGCTGAGATCCTTGTCGCACTGGTGCTTGTGAACTGTGTAAATTCAAAAGTACTAATCCTTCACCACGTTCACCGCTTTTGGTCACGAAGAATTTTGGATGAATTCAAGAGAAGTTGTTCGAGTACTTTTCATTCTTTAAATTCGGCAAATAATACCGCCCTTCTACCTAAAAGTCTATCTAACAAAATAATAATCTCTGCCAAACCCTGACCAAATTCAGGGAACGGTATGTATGGCCTCTCCCGAGCAACGTGCGATTCGAGGCTTACAACTCGGACTTCTTTTGCGAAAACAACTTCTTGGCATCTGCCCAAACCCTCGCGGTCTCGCGATCCTTAAGTTGCAGCAAACTGGGCAACAACTGCGCCGAGAACGATTCCGACGACTCTCTCGGAAGTAATGTGGGGAGATGGTCAATCGAAATGACTGAAACCGGCGGGCCAGATCTGTGACTGGAGTCAGCGATAATATATATATATAATGCTAGCAGGGACGGGAAACATACTCAATACCCGAAACATCGACTGTCGGCTTCTCGAAGGTGGTCCAGATTTCATAAACAGGCACCGGGTTGAACGGGCTGTTCGGATCGCAAGCCACATCGCAAATAAGTCTGAGCTTGCGGTTCTTATCCGCGTTGATAGCCTCCTTGGTAACAAACGGCGGAATCTTGCCCATCAAGTAGATGCAGTTGATAAAGATATCAGCTACCCAAACACAATTAGCAAGTAATATTCCCAAATATTGCAAAATAGATATCAGGAACTCACACTGCGTAATTTCTTCGAACGGTCCACCCTTCGCCGTCTCAGCCATATCCCACTTCAAAATACTCTCCTCTCCCAACCCAACCTTAGTACACAAATCCACACTCCCGCTACCGCACCTCCCCAGCGCCCCGATAACGATAACTCTCGGCTCGACACCCCCATTCACAGCCTTAGCCTTCTCAATACTCTCCTTAACATGAGTGATCAGCGCATCCTCATTCGGATACGGCTTGACAAGACCGTAATCTTCACCTGGGTGAGTGATATTCCACGCCCAGATCTCTAACGCCAAAGCCGCACCCGCGAAACCGGCATAGTATCCGAACGCGGCTACCCTGCGACCGTTGACATCGTTGAGGAATTCGAGATCATAGAGACAATTTTGATACCGCGAGAGGGTTTCCCGGTATCCGGTCTGTTGTTTGAATACATGCGCGAATTGGATATGTTCGTGTTGGAGAGGGAAGGTATCTTCCGGGAGTTCCTTGAGACCGACGATTATATGTTCTTTTGGAGCATCGACCCATGATCCCGTGGGTAAGAGCGGAATACCCGCACTGTAATTTTATGTTAACATGCGGGTCCGTATATTTATAGCGCGGCCGTGTAATAACAATTGGTACATACTCTTCGAATTCCTTGTCGTCAAAGATGCTCTGCGGAGAACGTTCGACTCGAACGTCGTAGCCGGCATCTTGAAGTGCCTTAGCAGTTGTGGGAGTCACTATTGATTTGCATTGATAGCGTGAGTATGGGATAAAGTGGAGCAATATGCGGCTCGATCGTGGGACGAGAACGTACGGCATGATCTGTGCTCCAATGGCTTGGCTATCAAACCCAAATCGTCAGTAAAAGCTCACAATCGAACCAATCAATCCCATTGAGGGGCTTACTTTCAGCGCGGAGGTGAAGTACGGTTGCCATCTTGAATATCGTTGAAGTACAAAGCGTGAAAATAATAGCTTAAGAAAAAAAGTCAACCTCAGTCGCAAATTTAAGAGAGACAGAACCAATCAAAGTCGTTAAGAGTCATACCTATGCGATGGCCGGCGGCTTCGTCTGATGAAAAGAGATACTTTCTGGAAAAAGCGAAAGAACAGGCTAACGCCTCTGCTAGCCGGTTGTAATTGACTCCCTGGTCGGTTTTTCTTCGGCCCGCTCTGCGATGCGAACTTGAAATGTGGTTGGGTACCAGAGTTTGACGGTAGGTGGTGTTTTCTCACAACAGAAGGTCCGCAATCGGCGGCTTGCCCGAATAGGCTGTGCCAAGCGCAAACCCGCATTACCGAACAGCTTCGACGTCGACGGCATCGACCCCACGTTGACAACTTGTTATCAAATTGGTATTTTCACATGTGGAGCTCGGTGTGGACTTCCCCGATATATCAAAGTATAGATTTCTATCTTTTTCTATCTGCCATCCTGATCCTAATGCATATCCCAAAATGATCTATAGTACATTCTGTCTGACGCGGATACCTGGAGCCTTTCGGGCAGGCACCTGCGTATCCCCCACCTTTTCCATGCCATTCTGCCAAGCAGTGCAAATTTGGAAAGAAGGGTAAAGTAAAAAGGCAAACGGCATTCTGGTCGTACCATTCGCAAAAAAATACAATTGAAGAACGTGCGCTCGAAGAATAAACAACATAGCCAAAGCGAAAGCCGTAAGAGCGTTTTTAAAGCGTGTAATTTTTTTGGTCGGTTTCGGTTGCTTCTACTTTTCCCTCCCAAGAATCGTAGAAGAACAACCTCAACAGAGAAGGTAAAAATCATGATATTTCTTATCAAGCATGGAGTCTCAGCCCCTTATCTTGAATGCGGAAAAAAGAAGTTTTTAAAAATCATAAGGAAAAGAAGAAACGAGCAAACCATATAACACACGTCCGGGAACAAATCTCCTGCATCTCGTTTAGCCATTTCTAGCCGGTGGATCCCTTGGAGAGCTATATCCCAGTTAGTAAAAATGATAGATGACCAAATCGAACCAAACTTACTTTGGAGAAAACCTTGGGCTAGACGGGCTCCACATGGGCGAAGAAATGCTGTAGGGTGCTGCACCACCAGGAGATCCTGGTGTCGCAAATTGCGGAGATGTAGGCGAGTAAGCGTTCGGGCTAGTGGGTGAGTACTGTGGAGACGTCGGGCTATAGCTAGGACTTGTTGGAGACGTAGGGCTGAAATTTGTCGTTCCACCGCCACCGTTAAACTGCGGGCTTGTCGGACTGTACTGTGGCGACGTAGGACTATACGCCGGCGAAGTAGGGCTGTACGACGGACTGGTAGGCGAGAAGGAAGGCGATGTTGGAGAATAGCTCGGCGAGGTTGGCGAGTAGCTCGGCGAAGTTGGAGAAGTTCCATAGGTGCCACCACCAGCCATAGATGGCGAAGTAGGCGAGTAGGCAGGGGAAGTTGGAGAATAGGCAGGGCTTGCAGGGGAGAAACCAATACCACCTCCAAAGCTCGGACTCGTGACTCCCATGCGCGGAGAGCTCGGGGAATAGTTTGGTGACGCGGGCGAGTATCCAGGAGATGTTGGCATATTGAAGGGACTTGTCGGGGTATAGCCAGGGGATTGCGGCGCGAACGACCCAGTAGGAGGCTCGTAGTCGTTTCCGGACTGCACCATGGGGGAGAACGAGACATTGTAACCTGGAGATGCCGCACCCATGAACATTGGGTCTGGAGAGCCAGATCCAATATCATAAGGAGTCATTTGTCCCTCGTTGAAGCCACCCTCCGCCTTGCTAGCGAATGGTGCACCGGTTCGAGTATTGTCGGTGATGAGCTGACTAAGCATATTCTCGTCAAGGTAGACATCAAATTCACCAGTACCCATAGGTGCCAATTGTCCCAACATGACGTTCTCAGAGATACCGCGGCAATCGTCGAGTTCGCCGGCGGCTGCTGCTTCGAGAAGAATTTCCACAGTCTCTTCAAACGAACAACGCATGAGAGCACCAGTATCCGCCCTGTTGATTCCGTGTCTGGTAATTGCCATCAAGTGACCACGAGCAGTCATAACGTCGCATAGCAAAGTTAAATGACGCTGGTTGACATAAGAACCGTCGAAAGCCAACACCTGAGTTAACTCTCTTAGAAGAGCGCCTCTAGTAGCTTCGATACCAAACACCTCGAGAACTTCGACGAAATTATTCGAGTATGTACGAGTTGGATCAACACCCTCGATTGTCATGACAGCTCCCAAGTTTGTACCGCTCGTGTCAAGAACATATTCGATACACCCTGGCTCGCTTCTGTTCATGACAAGAGCGCCGGTACTATCAACCTTGACCCTCGTCTTCTCGTTGATAAAGGCCCTAGAGATACCTTCAACACCTCTCAATGTCAATGAGTCCAAAATGTGGGCCTCAAATCGCTTGAGCATAAGGTCTTCTTCTAATTCGGTTTCTCCTTCAGAGTCCTTATCGCGGTCCATCAAAAGTCTACAGCGAACAACGAGCTCATCTGCATTATTGTCGCTGAACATGACAGAAAGATCGCGGTCGTAGGTCTCGAGAATCTTATTCGCAATCTCATCGATACGCAATCCTTTGTCAATCATCTTTCGGCGGTCTATTATTATTCGAAGCACCCATTTGGATTGACGGTTTAGGTTCTCCTTGAAGGCGTCATCTGACAGGAAAAAGTAGGCGTCAACAATTTCTTTGTCGGCTTCAATGACTGTATCTTGTAGATCGGGATCGTAGTAAATTTCAGTAGCTTCGCAAACGGACCGGAGAGTAGTGTGTTCAACAGCACTACGGAGCAACTTCGCTTTTTCACGGTTGTACATGTTTTCTTTGGATTGATAGACAGTAAGCGACGGGGTTTTAATGTTTTTCGCAACGTTCAAAATCTCTTTCAAACGTGGCACACCAAGTGTAACGTTCTTAGACGACACACCAGCAAAGTGGAAAGTATTGAGCGTCATCTGGGTGGCGGGTTCTCCGATAGACTGAGCGGCTAAGACACCGACCATCTCACCGGGGTTTGCTGCAGATTTTGCAAAACGAGCCTTGACTTCTCCGATGACCCAGTCCAACGCAACTTTAGTAAGGCGATACTCCATAACCAACCGCTTGAATGCGAGCCTGCCCAGAATGTGAGATCGGAAAAGAAGCGTGGCGTTGTATTGAGCTTCCTTGGAAAGTGGATCAGTTCCGCGGATAACAACTAGGTCTTCAAGCATCTGCTTGATCTTGTGGACAGTCTCGACTGGTTCTAGATCACTGCGCCCGTTCTTCTTGATGCGGAAAATAGACTTTGCGTTCTCGAGGATACGAAGAACGTTGATAGGTAAGTGCATAGAATCATCGGCATCTTTCGATACGTCACGGACCGTTTGACGTGCGTGATGCAGTCGTTCCCATTCGTCATCAAGCACTGCCTGGATATCCACATCGCCCTGAATTTCGGAGGCTACCTCAAGATGCTCTGGGGAGAGAGACATCGAAGGATCCATCAAGTCGATTCTGAATTTCCTCTCAAATTCCTTGTCTGAGCAGGTAATGATATCAACCTTTTGCAGCTCCATGTGTTGCCCATCAAGACCGTCTTCACCGTAGCAGAACTGAACAATGTCTCCAAGAGAGTTTCGAACAGTTCCATCATATTTGCACATGACATCCTCCAACGCCTTAACCAATCTTCTCTGGATGTACCCGGTCTCGGCAGTCTTGACAGCGGTATCGATCAAACCCTCACGACCAGCCATGGCGTGGAAAAAGAATTCCTGAGGGGTAAGACCTCTGAGATACGAGTTCTCGACGAAACCTCGACTCTCTGGGCTGTAATCGTCTTTGGTGAAATGTGGCAAGGTACGATATTTGAAACCGAATGGAATACGCTTTCCTTCGACAGACTGCTGACCGACGACAGCAGACATCTGAGAAATGTTAATGTTGGAGCCCTTGGAACCGGAACGCGCCATCTGAATGGCATTGTTCAAGTCTTTCAACGATTTTTCGGTAGCGGAACCAGCATCATCACGGGCCAAATTGAGAGACCTCGAGACTTTGTTTTCAAATGTTTCTCTGATGTTCATACCAGGCAAAGCTTCAAGCAAGTTTTCCTGAGCCATCTTTGTAACTTCCTCAACCTCGCCCTTCCTCTGGGTAACAATATCTTGAATCTTTTGAATTGTGGCTGCATCCGGAATGGTATCACCAATACCAATACTGAATCCGTTATGAAGAAGCCAGTAGTTCACAACACGTTGGGCTCCATTAAAGAATCCCATACATGTTTGCCAACCCTTCTCGTTGTAAATGGTATGGATGAGACCACCCTGCGAAGCACCGACGGACTTCTTGCTGAAGAGACCAAACATCAGTTCGCCATCAGTGACACATAAACCTGTATCAGTGAGAGGCGACATGCCATCTTTGTCTGGCTTGACGAGATTGATGCCCTTCGGGACGACCATGCTAACAAGTTGTTTGCCAGTCCATCTTGGGGATGGCTTGACGATAGCTGGCGGAGGAAAGGTTCCATCCCATTCAGGAACCCACATGAGAACGTTCATGAGTTGATTCCTGTCTAAGAAGACATCGCGACGACAAAGTTTGTATACACCGCACAGAGTATCCTGTACAATACCCATCAAAGGACCGTTTCTTTGCGGCGAAACAATCTGAAGCGGCACCATACAAAGCTGACTGACTTCGGCTCTCGTCTCCTCAGATTGTGGGACGTGCATGTTCATTTCGTCACCATCAAAATCGGCGTTGTATGGAGAAGTGACAGACAAGTTAAGACGGAAAGTAGAGTATGGGAGAACCCTGACACGATGACCTAGTATCTATTAGAAAATGTTCGAAAGTTAGGCGCATGTGAACTAAAAAACTTACCCATCATAGACTCCTTGTGAAGGGAGGGCTGACGGTTGAAAATAACGAAGTCGCCATCAACGATATGTCTTTCGACTTTCCAGCCGTATTGAAGTGCTATTTCGCCGGCTCGTTTGTGATGCCTCAGATCAATGCGCTCGCCAGTGTCTCTGATAACGTACTTGGCACCTGGGTGCTCGTTCGGACCGTTCTTGACTAAAGCTGACAGTTTTTTGATGTTGTAAGGAGTAACCGTCTCTGGGTATGTCATGATTCTCGCAGTACTACGGGGAACACCGACTTCATCTAGTGACAAGTTTGGATCTCCGGTAATGACAGTACGCGCGGAGAAATCGACACGTTTACCCATAAGGTTGCCACGTAATCTTCCTTCTTTACCCTTTAACCTAGCTCTGATCGACTTGATGGGACGACCGGACTTCTGAACAGCTTGTGGTTGACCGGCGATATCGTTATCCATGAAAGTTGCGACATGGAATTGCAACAGCGACTCGAACTCGTTAACTACGTGTGCTGGTGACCCTTCTTGTTCGCATCTTTGGAGATTGTTGTTCGCTTTGATGATATCACCAAGCTTGAAAGTCAAATCGTCCTCGCCGCGCATGCCGCCACCTCCCATACCGTCGACGGAAATACTGGGACGGACTGGTGGTGGGGGGACTGCGAGAACAGTTATAATCATCCACTCCGGGCGCGCATAATCCTTGTTGAGACCCATTTTGATAATCTCGTCATCGCTAATGTGTTTGAAGATATTCAAGACTGTTTG
This sequence comes from Dactylellina leptospora, assembly GCA_036971365.1. Classification (NCBI taxonomy): domain Eukaryota; kingdom Fungi; phylum Ascomycota; class Orbiliomycetes; order Orbiliales; family Orbiliaceae; genus Dactylellina; species Dactylellina leptospora. The sequence continues at coordinate 611,187 of JAJTUC010000011.1, forward strand.
CGGGGTGAGAGTCCTCTTGGTGGGTTGCGGATTTTCTTCATCTTCATCCTTGCTCGGCTTCCATGTCCCGATAAGCTTGAGACCATCCTTCCGAATGGTCGGTTGGGCATTACCACAACCACCGTGGGATTTTTTCTTAGCCTTCTCTTCGCCAGGCATGGCGTCACCCATACCCTCTTCATCTTCACCATTGCTATCACTTTCGCAGACGTTTTTGGCTCTGCATATGCGCCAGACCGCGTTGAACCGTGCTTTGGGGTCTCGTATTCGCATTGCGTCAACGAATTGTGGATTGCTCTTCGAATCACGCATCGCAGGATGCACATGTTAGCCAAATTTGCCCTGTTAAAGCAGAATGATTCGTAACATGGAACAGTCACGACACCGAGCCCACCCTCTCAAGGTAGACTCACTTCATCAAGTAGAATCTTGCCACAATTGAAACACACGGTTTCCAGGACTTTCTTTATCTTTGTGATAAATCCTGTTGAGCGTCATGTTAGCAACAGAGGAAAAAGGCATATTCTGTGATCCAAGGCCTACCGATATGGAAAACTGGTTTGGCAAGTTCAATATGTCCAAAGTGGCCAGGACATTCAGACATGTTTTCGTCACACTACAGAGAGTTATCAGTCTATGGTTCTTAGCGACGGTGAGGCAAAGTCTCGTACAGTAGCGCATTTAAACGACCGATCGATTGAGCCCATGTGTGGATCGTTCAGACCGCGTTCTCGAGGTCGTAGCTTGGACTCGTCCTGCGCGAAGCATTTTTATTAGTGAACAATTCGTCACCGACATATCTTTACAGTAATTACGCCGTACCATAGTCTCCGGAAATTCGACATGGCACACACTCATTCCCTTAATCTCTTCCGGGGACAGCAAGCCGAACTGGATCTCCTGGATCGTGCGCAGCGGCGCCGAGGAGTGAGGGAAAGTATGCGAGAGCGACATTTTGGCCGAGTTTCAGTGTTGGACGACGATATTTGTGGTGAATTATCGAAAACCGACGTGTTTCTGCGGATCAGGTGCAAAATATGCAGGATTCCCGCCACTCTCCCGAATGTCTTTTTCCTGCTCTATTTCTCCCTTCTATCTCCCGTCAAGATCTCTCCAAAGCCGTTGCAAGGAGCCAGATCGAAAATCTGTCGAAAGGACGGTGAGATTCGCGATGTTGGCGGTGAAATAATGAGCGGTTGCGGTGAGCGAGTCGGGGTTTTAGTTGAGCCTCTTGATCCTTTCTCTGACTTCCTCCGTCCTTGCTGTCGTGATCGCGTCAGAACCGAATCCGAATTAAGGGCCAGCTCGATGCTATCGTCAGTGTTGGATGGCGAGTCCTCCAGAATTGATGGGAGATGTCGATGCGGAGGGACGTCGATGGGGGTTGAGGGAGCAGATGGAATGATGTTGAAGGAGAGAAGGGGAACGATGATGAGCCAGCAGAGGCAAAAGAAGAAGCCAGACTCGGAAAAAGCAAACAACACAGCATCGCATTGGATCCTGTCAAACACACAACTTTCCATATGATCCACCGCCAACCAACTTCATCACCACGACCTCACCACGACCACCCAGCTACGATATAAACACCAGCTTGTAAAGGCTTCTGTTAGACCGCGATTAATGTGGCGGTAGTAATTTCCCACGGCCGAGATAGGATCAGCCCTTCCTACGCGCGCCTCACATCTCCAATACATACATACACCCAATACACCCCGGTCTTCAGCAACCACGGATCCCACACAGCACGATGAATCTGTCGCTGGCAGACCCATTCTCGTTGTCGCAAGAGTATGTCCCTCTTATTCTCGGTCGCATTGCTCGATAGACTCATAATGGACATGTTCTAACATCCAATTGTTACAGCTACCCAGAAGTCTTCTCCCACAGCCTTCGTATGTCCGAAACACACCTCCCCGATCTAGAGCCCGCAAGTGACCAATAGCAACATACCGGATCCTGATCTAACTCGCATCTCTTTACAGATTATGGTCACTCATCATGCGTCGTATTCAACCGCCAGGGTGACCTGCTCGCCTCCGGAAGGGTACTTATCCCGTACACCCCGTTTCGTGGTTCTACTCTCACACTCTACCTAGCATGACGGCACTGTGGTCCTCTTCGATGTCGAAACTGGCGGCCTCGCAAGGATAATGCGCGGCCATACGCGCTCCGTACAATCGGTCAGTTGGTCTCGGGACGGCCGGTACTTACTTTCCTCATCCCTCGACTGCAAATGTATTCTCTGGGATCTCGAAGACGGCAGTCGAAAACGCATTATCCGGTTCGAAGCAGCGGTCTATTACGCCGAGCTGCATCCACACAACCATAACATATTTGCCGCCGCCATCCACGAAGACCACCCATGGCTCATCGACATGTCAACTGAGAAAACGGTCCGCGAAAAGCTTTCTAGCTTACCACGAAAAGCCGCTAGTACTTCAGAAGACGAAGCCCAGACTACCTCCAAATCCGCCGCGCAAGAAGCTAAGGCATTAACCCTCATCACGCTTTTCGACTCGACGGGCCAATATCTTATCTGTGCCACAACGCGAGGCTGGATAAACATCATCCACGTAGCCACACTGACCACAATATTTTCCTCCCGACTTACAAAATCCGCTATTGTCACAGCTCGTCTTTCCCTCTCCGGTCGCTCCTTAATTTTTAACAGTCGTGACAGAATTCTCCGAACAGTGCATATGCCCGCTTTGACCGACGAAGATGTAGAAGACCCATCCGGAATTCTATTCGAGGTCGAACATACCTACCAAGATCTTGTCAATCGTTTATACTGGAACCATTGCGATATTTCTCCTACCGGAGAATACATTTGTGCCAGTACATACATGAACCATGATGTTTACATATGGGAAACGAACAAGGGATCCCTCGTCAAAATCCTCGAAGGACCCAAAGAAGAACTGGGATTCGTAGACTGGCACCCTACCCGTCCGATGATAGTAGCATCAGGGTTAGAGACCGGGAGGATATATATCTGGGCTACGAATAATCCGCAGAGATGGTCAGCGTTAGCACCGGACTTCCAAGAGCTGGAAGAGAACGTTGAATATATCGAGAAGGAAGACGAATTCGACTACAAGGATCGCGCTGAGATGACAAAGGCGCGACTAGACAGGGAAGATCAAGAGGTTGATTTGATAGGAATGGATGATGCACCTGGCGATTTCAGAGAGGAAGAGAAGAGGTGGACTATGCCCGTTCTACTAGATATCGAAGAGAGTAGTGAGGATGACGATGTGAAGATTGTGGGCCCGACAGCCGCCAGTAGTCAGAAGAAGAAAAAGGGTGGCGGTGGTGGAAATGCGGCTGGGACCGAAGCTAAAGGGAAGAAGAGGAAGGCCGCCGGCGATTAATCCACATGGCATGCCCTTCCATCAAGCTGGTTTCTATATTGTGGTTTATGAGATAGAACATCCTATCTTCGCTTATGCATTGCACAGGTAGGCTTTTGCGGTTCATGATTTAATAATGGGAATATACTGTATTAGATATCGACTTTTACATTGATATTAATATTTTATTCTGTATCGAATTCACTTGCACAAGGGACAAGGGTGGATTAATAAATGCATCAGTAGATTCGCAATATGGAGATAACCGTCGGACGTACTCCTTTCTAATCATTCAAATATGTAGGCTGCGGGATTGAAGTTGAATCTATTCAGCCGAACTTGGATTTATTGAGACATCGAAATTACAAGGCTATTGAAATTGCTCGTTCCTCAAGTAATCTCGAAGTCACAAACTCAAGCGTTCTGAACCTGAATTTGTATGAAAGGACCACCCCAGGCTTCCTATCTACGCCTTTAACAATTATCATATGCCATTGTCTCTAGCTGACTAAATACCGACTCTGCTACATATAAACCCCAAGGTGTTCCGATTCGCCATGCGCCGACATGATTATACCTTCGAATGCTAGCTTGCTTGCTTCTTTCGTTTTGCTCTTCCTCGAATAAAGCATACGCCCGGGAATGTGTGTGTCTCTCTCTTCAATCATTTCTGGGTCTATAAGTAATTCAAGCTCTCATAACAGCGTTGAACGCACAAGCAAACAACACCATCACAAAAAGGAAATTAGCAAATATGCACCTTCTCTTCCATGATGTGTTCCCACAGGGTAATCCGCAAACGAGGAACGAATAAAAGAAAGAAGACACCAAATTCGAGGAACAAAAAAGAAAAAGACAAGGAAAAGAAACTAAACGACGAATGTTTTAAAAAATTAGCAAGAGAAAGTGCACCATCACCTCTTCCGACCAAACATTTTATTTCCGCCTTTCCTGGTCTTCCGCGCCCCGCCTTGGTCATCGAACGGACCGTCATCTAGATCCATTTCGTCGTCGCCGGGGCCAAACCCCACGCTATCAGAGTGATCGATCACTCTTTTGCCTTTGCTGCCGTCTTTCTCTGCTGCTTTGCGCTTATCTTCGACTTGCTTTTCGTAAGCCAATTGTTCTTTACGCTGCGCTACTGCTGAGGCCTGGATGCTGGCGATTTGTGCTTCGATTTCGGTGAGAACTGAGGAACAACTCGCGGACCACGCTTCAAGCGCAGAAATCATGTTGGTGATATCCCCCGGTGCGACATCACGGCCGGCTGTTGACGATACCTCGACGCGTTGGTTCGCCGTGTCTAATTTGGCATCCAGGAGCGAGGCGTATATCGCTGAAATGATAAGATCTTCTAGCAGGCGTGTTGTGGGAATATCGAGTAGGGACTGAAGGGACGGATAAGTGAGTTTGTGAGGTTCGGTGGAGGCGATCGTGATGAGTGATAGTTGTTTGAGTTTGGTAAGTTGGGGTTCCGAGAGATCTGGTAGGGATTCCGGAGACGCCGTCTTTTGTTCTATCACAATGGTCAGCTCGCAGATTCTTTGGTAGGATCTAGTACTATAGTACCCAGAAAATGAGGACGGCCGCATGTATCTTACTCTTATAATCCATATAACTCCCATAGGCGAATAGTTTCAATGTCTCGACCCATTTTGCGTGGTCCGCATCATTTTGGAGGGCTTGAACGTTGGGTAGCTCCAACAGTTCCGAGAAGACGAAGCAGTTCGGTGACGATATGCACTTCTGGATATTCGCGACAGCGGCGGCGCCAGGTGCCGACTTTCCTAGCAATATGAATTCTTCGAGAGCTTGGAGAGACTTTGTAGAGTCCGCCATTGTAGCGCGCGGTGCTTAGGAGGTCGGGAGTACGGACTGATGGGAGGAGTGGGTAGGTGGGGGGATGTTGGAGGAGGAGAGGTCGACGTGACTGATAACCTGACTGGTAGCTCGGAGCTTGAAGCTCAGACCGAACCGCAGTTGTGTTGCCCCGCGTCGATTTATCACACATGCACAACACAGGACTTTCGACTCCAAATGTATCATCATGATCATGATGCATGGTAGCAAGTACTTGGCTATCGTCTGAGTATTGACCAGATTCCCTTGGTATATCGAAATACCTAAGTTGATTATGTGGGGATAAGCGCGAAGCCCTGCTCATGTAGCCTCTAAACGAATAATTCCTCTTGTTTTCCTAACTTTTATCTTTATTTCGTTCAGTCGGGAAAAGCTTCAATTTCATTACAACATCCACAGGGGTAACTATCTATAAGTAGGTGTTTAGTATATTAACAGAAAGCCTCCAAGTTAGATTTACTACTCTATAGGGCAGTATCCTGCTATGACTTCAATCTACCTTCTAGCTAGATTTGAAAACTCGGTTAATTCCCAATATGAAGTGAAAGTCTCTGGAATCGGTTAAACGAAGGGATGCCCAATTTTACGAACTAAACTAGGCCGTCAAATTAACCATTAAGACCCCGAAGAAAGCCTTTAGGGCAGGATAAAGGGGGTCTATATTGATGCTACGCGTAAAGCATGGAAGTTTCGGTATAACTGTTTGCAAGAAATATCCAAAATGAATCCGGTCACATTCCTGCGTTTTGAGCGAGATATTTGCAACATCATACAACAGAGACTCTCGATGCGGTTCTAAAAACTAGCATCACGGATATAGAGTTTTTGTGACGACAGGATTACCATACATTGGAATCAAATCTTGACAAATGGTACCTTCTTAGCCCACAAGCCCTATCTCCATAGCTAAAAGGTTGGCAATACAATGTCATCAAAGTTTCCTCGAACAACTCAAGTTTTAGCCATCCCCCTTGTCTTAAATATTCACACTTTCACTACCCATGCATCAGCCTTCTCGATCGATGTGATCAGCCAAACACCCGAACGAGGCTATCCATCGCCCTTGAAACTATGTGTTCCGGCACTGGACATCCATACTTCCCCCCACGCTGTTTCAATATTCGCCATCGATCCGAAAGAAACGACGTGTTCAGACTTCGGCGGCTCAGATGACTGGCAACTAGAAGAAACACACCCCTTTCCATCGTTAAACCCCCAAATCCGATTTTCTTTACGCGCAGGTGACAGCGGTATGCGAGATACCGGCTCGGTAGTTTCAAACACGCAGTCCATGGGACCGAGATCCGGGGTACCTAATGGGATGTTTAAATACGGAGAAGAATATCAAAATGCGAACGATAATTGGAAAACCACAGAGTACGTAGCTCCATGCTAAAAATCCTGATATTCCGAGGAAATTCTGGATATAAAGTAATAGTACTATTAATAGTCATAAGCGCTAACATTAATGCTATAGATTCACTGTAGTTCGAATTTTGCCAGGATCTTCTCCTCAAACGATAAATAAGACGAATCAGATTCAACCTGGCGATTGGTTAAGATTCAATGGTCCGGGAGCGGCAGCTGAGTCCTGGACCGCGCTTTTTGGTGAGTGCCGCTTCGCTATATCCTGAATTTACTTCCATTTTGTTACAATTTGGTCATTATAGTTGTGATCCTTGATTTATTTTCTAGAAAATGAAAGCATGCTAAAGAAGCCTTTAAAGTGACGCCGTTTCGCTCGAAGAGTCCTCGAATGAAAGAATGGTACAGAATCAACGACGGGCCAATTAAATATATAATGGGCTATATGGACGCCACAGACATTGACTCCACCGTCGAAAGAAATATAGTCAAGTTAAAAATCAGCTATCAAACACAAATACCGCAAGGGGCGAAACAATTAGTCTCCGAGGATCCCGAAGAAAGCGCTCGAGCAATAATGGAGACTGCGGAAAATCGAGAATTAGACAGGAGTCTCAATCCTCACACCGAAATTTCCACAGGAAGACTATCAGACCGCGAGACTGTCTTAGAAGAGTCGAAAGAAAATGATATTGCAATGCTATGGTCTGAAAAAAGTAAAATCCACTCTGGTAATGGAAAACCTTCATCACCGAATAAATGGCCCCAAGCTGCCAAAATTGAAGGGGAACTGGGAAAATCGTATAAAAATATTGATAGCTCCGCTAGTAAAGACGTGAAACAGGTAGATAACTTGGGTGATGGGTGGTATCCTATATTTCATAATTTTGATGACCACGAGATGGTCGTTGAGACAAGTTTAGAGTTACCGGAGCCGATTGATACGCCAAATGTCGTGAAATTCGCACTAGATACGATCAAAGAAGACGACGACACTTACCCCCGGGAGAGAACAGGCAGAGACGCGATGGAACTCGAAGAATCAACTCGCGATCAGCTGGACAGAGGGTATGAAGATACCGGAATCCAGAAGGGCCTCAAAGACGCAGCGGCTTCACAACCGCAAGAAGAAGAAGAAGAAGAGAAATACGGCGGATACTGGGAATCATCTTATCAACCGATGTTACGACCGAATAGTTTTTGGCCTAACGGGGCAATAGATTTCGCATCTGGACAGAGTAGTGACTCTAAAGGGTTTCGGTGGCCGCGTCCGTTCATTAATAGTCAAGAAAATACACCGGATGCGATGTTTCCTGGGGATATGAACTTTATGGAAGAAGAAGAAAGACTTGAGTACGAAGAAGAAAATTTCCCTATGATGGGTAATGGGGATAGTGAGGGGTTTGATGTTCAAGATCCTAGTACAGGTGATACTGAGGAAGTTTACGATCAAGCTGGTGATTATCATTTCGGTGAAAACGCAAACCAGGAAGCATATTATTTCGAAGACGAAATAGTCGATGAGGAAGAGGAAGAAGACGAACAGGAGAAAGAGGTTGAATATTCCAACTTATTCGAAAGTGGCGATACTGAAGATATCGACACCGAAGCATTTACAAGTTACTATTTTTCTCACAATCAATGAAATCGATCAGAGTACGTGCAGTTTTATGTAGGCATACCTGCTTCACCAATACTGCCGGAAAATTTCGTACATATTGAATTTTTATGCATAAATTATATGCTCGACTAAATAAAGCCTTGTTTAGTCAAGTAAAAGTAGAGATTCCGAAGGAGTGAGCTACCGCCCAGTTGTATTGATCGGTATACCAAATTTTGGTAGGTTTGTATATTAAAAAATGTGTAGAGTTATTCTTGAATTCTGAACTGTAATAGTTAAATATGTATATTTTGAAAAGAAGAAAACCAAAGCTCTTAAGGAGGGATTTAAGCCTGATAATAATAGCAGCAATTATAATTAAAATCTAGGTTCAATCGGGTTCAAGTGTCTTGTACGAGGCTTTCTAGCCTGAGGAATCTGGTCAGAAGCTCTCGAGTATACAAAACTGATATTTCTAATAATTGATGAATACAATGCTACATCTCGAGATTACAATAATTTGTTAGAATCCACCATCTAAGATTCAAATTCCAATATTTGCCCTCAAATGAGCCCTTTAGAGCCGCGTTATCTGACCAGGTAACTTCGAGAAAAGCGACAATTCTCCACCCAACCCTTTTCAGAATACCTCAAAAACGTGCTCAACCAACCACGCTACCATCCACATGGATATCGCATTTTAGCTCACGTGGGAAAAAACACCCTCTTCGAAGAGTATCGATATCTAAGAATTGATACGTCCCTGAAACGAAACAAAAAAAGTTATCTCAGTTCTAGCATATGCGCTATAGACGACAGAAGTTTGCACATACTTTATATTGACCGTATACTTGTGGCTCGTTATATTGACAACTCTGCAGTTGGGGTGTAAGCGTATACGACAAGATGGTAGCTTCGAGTAGTCTTTACCTCCCACCGTTGGGACTAGCTTTGCTGGCCTCCACGGTTTCGGGACTTATCGTCGATGTGATTCAGCTACCCCAAACAGCTAACTCACCCGTCCAGCGTCGTAAGTCCTATTCACATATCCCAAACCCCTCCCCTCGAAAAGAAAAACCATACATAGACGATTTATGGGATCATATGAATATGTATATATATATATTCTAACCTCGAGATATTAAAGTATGCCGCCCACTACCCGGTCAAAACCCGGTCGTGATAAATCCAGCCACAGAAACTTGTCCCAACGGCGGCTCACACTTCTGGCTATGGGATTACAACATGACACTCAACGTGAAGGGGACCATGAATACGCTCATAAACCTTAAAGGGTTGGATAGCAGTTCCAAGAATCCCCAGTATCTTCTCAATGAGCTTGGGTATAATACTAGATTCTCTTATGGGATTACGCAACAGGGATTGCGGAGTCAGCCTTCGGAGTAAGTTATTATCTTATACATGATTCATTTGGAGGGTATTATATATATATATGATACTTGGAAATGTGGGTTGTGGGATGTTGGGATGGCGGCTGATGGTTGATTTTGCAGGTTCCGGATTCAACGTAATGGGGTGTATCAGAGGATTGATGCCAATAATAAACTGGCCGTCGATGATCTTTTGGAGTTTTATGGTCCCGTGGCGGCAGCTGCACCAGATACAACCCTCCGGCGTACGTATTCACATCTCTTACTATTTGTGATCTATCATTAATTTCGTGACTAACACGGGGAAATAACGATTATATGCAGTCCAATCACAAAACAAGTCGCCGTCATACTTAATGCGCCAAATCTCGTCGGGCCCGCAAACTTCCCCAGCGATCTCCTCAGCCCAATACCCAGTCGTAACGATCCGCATAGCCTCCCTCGGTAACCAAGAAATCATCGCCCAACAGCAATCCTGGTGGCAAAAGGGAGCCTCACTCCTATCCAAAGCCGGTTCAGCGATCCAATCAGGCTTCAACAATCTCTCCGACGCAGCGTCACCGTATCTCCAAAGAGCAGGGGACTACATCGTCCAAAAGGGAGGACAATTATACGACGCCGCGGGAAACGCGATCAACAACGGTCTCAACGCTGCCGGCGCGGGAATCGGAAAACTTTACGATGCGGCTGGGAATCAGATCAATTCCGCGGTCGATCAGGCGGGTAATTGGATCGGGAACCAGGTCACCGCTGCAGCTAACGGCGCAGGGAATTGGATCAATGGACAACTTCAACCCATCGGGAACGCCATTTCAAAACTCGGAACGAATATTTCCAACGGTGCTAACAATTTATACAACGCCGCCGGACAAAAATTAGGATCAGCGTTTGATAGCACCGTCAACTCTCTCGCCAATGCTGGCGGTTGGGTGCAAGATCAATACAACAAAGCCGGCACCGCGATAAATAACGCCGGAACCGCGGCAGGTAATTACGTAGGCGGTCTCGTCAACCAAGCCGGAACAGCTTTGAATAACGCCGGAACCGCGGCGGGTCAGTATATAAGCGGGGTAGCCGACCGTGCTGGAACAGCTTTGAATAACGCTGGTAACGCAGCGGGTGCGTACATCGGCGGCCTGACCGATAGAGCTGGGAACGCGTTGAATAACGCGGTGAATTACGTTATCACGCCGCTTGCTAATGCGGGGAATTGGGTGGGTAATCAAGCTGCGGGTGCGTATAATGCGGTCACTCAGTTCCCGGCAGCGGTTAAGGCTGGGTATAACGCTCTCGCGCAGCAGCAGGGTGGACAACAGGTTGCACCGCAGATGGAGACGGAGATGGTGCCGATGAGTAATGGGCAGGTGGTGCAAGATGGACAGAATGTGCAACAGGGAGTTCCTGTATTGGCGAGAGGGGTTGATGTGGGGAATTACGCTGGGCTGGAGGAGATTCCTGAAAGCGTGAGTGAGGGTGGTAGTGAGGCGGGAAGTGATGTTGGAGATGAGAGTTGGACGGACTTGAGCGCCAGTCAATTCTTCAGATTCAAGCGAGAATAACTTTTTGGATTGTATTGGATTTGTTATATTGAAGTTCCAGTGCAACGTACGGATCCTCCGCTGTCGAGGCAAACGCGTGGTTCCTCCTTGTTGTGATATTTCTAAATTTGGTCGAAACTTCAAATTTAAGAACTGATGAAAACACAACTTGCAATCCTTATTCGCGTCTGGATACCGACGACCTTAACTGAGAAGCAGTCTACTTTGTTAGGTAATATGTATATAGTAGAGTTATAAAAATAATAAAAGTTTAGATGTGAAATCTCTGCATTACATTTCAGATTCTTGGTTCTGCCATACACATCCAAGGTATTACCTTAGATTCTCGAGTTACGAGGCGCTAGATAGGTATCGTATTACCACGTGATTCCGATCGAAGTTCCATGCCAAAACAAGCATGTTTGCGAACCTTGGCTTGGTACTACCAAATCGTCTTGTGCGCGCCGCCTATATTCGAGGTCTTGTTACAACATACCGCGAGGCACTACTTCCGAACCACGTAAAACATTTAGAATCTAGGGTTCTAGCTGACGCGAAAGCCAAGTACAAGAACCATCTATGCATACATATACATATATGGCACTGTGGTTGTAAGTTGCTCCGATCGTGATCCCATGACTATTGACGTTCGAACAAATCTCCAAAAGCAACAATTTTCTTTACATCCTTTCACATAAGCCTTCGAGAAGATCTAAGAAAAGAATATAAGCTATTCACCAGTTAGGTCGTCTGAGCATCCAGGATTATCTGGATAGTGTCGACTCGAATACGAGTACTCGTATTCGCGCGAGTGAAGAGATGCGTTGCCTAGCAGCAGCCCAAAGAGGCAGCCGACTGCAAATAGGATCACAGGCCGCATCGACAGTCCGACACACACCGCCGATAACAGCATGATGTATCTACGGTATCGTCTATATTAATGTAATACACGGTTCCGTTTAGCAGAGTCAGCCAGGTGTCCAGAGTTATCACGCACGTCATGGCAGAAGATACAGCAGCAGCCGAAGAAGAGCATGCTGAAGCGAGGTGCGCGACTTGCACCCCCTTCGGAGCCATCTTGTTTCGTCGTTGAAACCATCCAAACGGCCAGGAGCAGCAAAGCGCTTCGGCAGGGCTGCCCCTGGCGACACCACCAAGCTTTTCTTCTTGTTCTTCTGATTCTTCTGGTCTTATCGATGGGTTGGGTGGCATGACCTGGGCGGCCAGGGAGGGTGCTCGATCGGCCCCGTCGTCCCGGCTCTTCCGCCACAGTGTGCATGTACGAAGAAAGCTGCCTGCCGAATATATCGAAGGCCGGTTGAAGGTTCTTTCGAGAGTGCCTCTGGCTGGGTCAGGAAGTTGGTTGGACTTGCCGCGGCCTGGCAGTCATCTACTCGAACCCCGTCAGCAATCCCACGTGCGATAGTACATCTTGATACGATGGGAAAATAGACGATACGGAGGGTGATGGGAGAAATGGCCTCCGGTTGGTGGAGAGGGTGGCAGTGGCCGTCTCGGATGTCGACCCCAATTGCTGTGCGCTAGCGAGCACCCGTATTTCTCAGATATAGTGGGCCTGCTATACTCCATTATTAATGCTTCCTCTCTGCTCTTCCTCTCTTCTTTTTAGCTTCTCGTCTCTCTCTCATTATTCTTTCTCCTTCTCCCAGCAGGTGCATTCGCTTGCACTCCTGTCCGAGTTCTAGATCTCTGGTTGGATCCGACACGCACATACACGCATACACGCACGCTCGCACAACTTCTCCCGCCGATTCCGCCATCACCGACCAACCACAGCACACCTTCAAGGCCTGGCTGCCTTGCACAGACTATCCTACCACAGCATAGAAAAAATACCACGGCTTGCCGCAGTGCATCAGCACATACGATAGAGTGCTACAGTAAATACAAGCGTTGGCTGTCTGCGACACCTGCCGCATCCGATCTCACCCTTCTTGGCTCAGCCCATCGACCATCCCACCTTCTTTTAAACTCCCACCGCATCCCTCCCCATCCGATCTCTTCCTCCTCCACCAGCAAATCATCCCTCTCTCAGCCCTGATCGCTCCGGCGACCCAAAACCCGCCGTCCATCATGGCCGCCGTTCAGCTCAAAACCATGGCCCCCCAAGGCGTTAGCCCATCGTCCGTCTATGCCACAACCACAGTCGCAGTCGAAGGCATGACCTGCGGCGCCTGCACCGCTTCCATCGAATCCGCCTTCAAGAACCTACCCGGTGTGAAATCATGCTCGGTATCCCTCATCCTCAATCGCGCCGTCGTAATCCACGATCCCTCCCTCCTATCAGCCGAAAAAGTCATCGACACCATCGAAAACAAGGGTTTCGATGCCACTCTCGTCTCAACCGTCGAACCCAGGTCCGAAAAATTCGACAGTGTCGCCGTTCAAGCTACGACAACGTTAACGACAACGACGGTTTCCGTTGAGGGAATGACATGTGGGGCTTGTACGTCGGCTGTTGAGAAGGGTTTCGCGGGCATGGACGGCATCGTATCCGTGGACGTATCGCTCATGATGAACCGCGCGGTCATCGTGCATGATGCTACAAAAGTCAAATCCGACAAGATTGTCGATACGTAAGTTGCCCCGGTTTTCAACCCAAAAGATAGCTCTAATTCAATATCTCCGCAGAATCGAGGATCGTGGCTTCGACGCAGCTTTAATATCGTCCGTTGAATCGAAACAAACTACGACAGCTCAATACGCTACATCGACTATCGGAATCGAAGGTATGACCTGTGGGTCTTGTACTTCGGCCGTCGAAAATGGACTCAAGGATGTTGAGGGTGTCGGATCGGTCACCGTATCGCTCGTCATGAACAGAGCGGTCGTTCAACACAACCCAGACATCATCACCGCTGAACAAGTAGCTGAAATCATCGAAGACCGCGGATTCGATGCCCGCGTCATCTCCACCGCCCTTCCATCCACCGTCACCAAGAAGGACTTACAAATACAGAGCCTGGTAGTCAAAATCTACGGCATGCAAGACGAGGGCTCGGTTCTCGAAATCGAACGACTATTACAGAGACTGGAAGGCGTCGAAACAGCTACCGTAGTCTTCAACACGATGAAGGCCGAGATCGAGTTCTATCCCGCAAGGATCGGTATTCGGACAATCTTCGAAGCTATCGAAGCTGCCGGATTCAATGCCCTCCTCTCCGATAACGAAGAATCGAACGCCCAGCTCGAATCCCTCGCCAAGACTAAAGAAATTCAGGAATGGAGGACGGCTTTCATCGTCAGCGTATCCTTCGCCATCCCGGTCTTTCTTATCAGCATGATTATTCCCATGTACCTCAAATTCCTCAACTTCGGCAACATCAAGCTTCTCATCCCCGGACTCTTCCTTGGCGATGTCGTCTGTCTAGCTCTAACCATCCCGGTACAATTCGGAGTCGGCAAACGGTTCTACAAATCAGCATGGAAGTCACTCAAGCACAAATCCGCGACCATGGATGTTTTAGTGGTTTTCGGCACAACATCCGCTTTCGTATTCTCGTGTGTCTCCATGTTGATCTCCATCCTTTCTCCACCGCATACCCGTCCTGCCACCGTTTTCGATACTTGTACCATGTTGATCACATTCATCACGCTTGGTCGTTTTCTCGAGAACTCAGCCAAGGGTCGAACTTCGACCGCCCTTTCAAAACTCATGAACCTCGCTCCACCTATGGCTACTATCTACGTTAATCCAAAGCAGCAGATGCAAACTCAGGATCTGTTAACCGAATCAAAATCTGAAGAATTCGACGTCGATACCGTTCAGGAACGTAAAGTCCCCACCGAACTCTTACAGATCGACGATATTGTCATATTACGACCTGGCGATAAAATCCCAGCTGATGGAATTGTAACGTACGGAGAAAGCTTTGTCGATGAATCCATGGTTACCGGAGAAGCCATGCCTATCAACAAGAAACCAGGATCCAGACTTGTCGGCGGAACTGTCAACGGCACCGGTCGTCTCGATTTCAAAGTCACGAGAGCTGGCAGGGACACCCAACTCGCGCAGATTGTCAAATTAGTCCAAGAAGCGCAGACGTCCAGGGCTCCCATTCAGCGCGTGGCGGATCTCGTGGCCGGATATTTCGTTCCCGGAGTCGTTAGCTTGGGACTTATCACATTTATCGGCTGGATGATCTTGAGCCATGTTTTGCCGAACCCACCGGAAATATTCATGAACAGCACTAGCGGTGGATCGTTCATGGTTTGCTTGAAGCTCTGCATTTCAGTTATCGTCTTTGCGTGTCCTTGCGCTCTTGGACTGGCTACACCTACTGCCGTGATGGTTGGTACCGGTGTCGGTGCTGAGAACGGAATCCTGGTTAAGGGCGGAGAAGCGTTGGAGACCGCCACCAAGATTACTAAAGTCGTGTTTGACAAGACCGGAACCATCACTGTCGGTAAAATGAGCGTAGCGCGATGCGAGAGAAGCGAAGTTTGGAAATCCAGCGACTGGAGGTCTACGAGATGGTGGACCTTGGTCGGTCTAGCTGAAGGCGGAAGCGAGCACCCTATCGGCCGTGCGATTGCTAATTTCGCGAAAGCGCAGCTGGGGATGAGTTCTGAAGGAGCGATTGATGGTACCGTCAGTGAATTCAGCGCGGTTGTCGGTCGGGGTATCACTGCCAATATCGTCCCTGCTAAGGATAGCAAACAACATGCGGTACACATCGGTAACGCGGCTTTTCTCCGGGAGAACGGGATTCAACTCGGTCAGAACGAGGAATCCGTCGCGATGGGGGATACCGGGAAAATTCACAAGAGGAGCAAATCGGAAACATCCTTGGCTGGACAAACCGTTGTTTTTGTCGCTATCGATGGCACATATGCTGGGTTCCTGTCGCTTAGCGATGAGATCAAAGCTGATGCTAAATACGCCATCATGGCACTCCGACGAATGGGTATCGCCGTCGCGATGGTCACCGGAGATCAAAGATCTACCGCCCTCGCTGTCGCAGCTGAAGTAGGGATAGATAAATCGCAAGTATGGGCCGGAGCCTCACCCGATGAGAAACAAGATCTCGTTGCAACAATGAAGGAAGAGGGCGATATTGTGGCCATGGTCGGCGACGGTATCAATGATTCCCCAGCTTTAGCTACCGCTGACATCGGTATCGCGATGGCGTCAGGAACTGATGTTGCGATGGAAGCGGCCGATATTGTTTTGATGAAGTCCGGTGAATTATTGGACATTCCTGCGAGTTTACATCTCGCCAAGACTATTTTCCGGAGAATCCGGTTGAATCTAATATGGGCTTGCGGGTATAACGTTGTCGGGATGCCGTTTGCTATGGGGTTCTTCTTACCGTTCGGGTTGCATTTACACCCCATGGCGGCGGGGGCGGCGATGGCGGCGAGTAGCGTTAGCGTTGTTTGCAGTAGTTTGTTGTTGAAGTATTGGAGACGGCCGGCGTGGATGACGATGCAAGGGGCCGAGGAGGTGTTCAGGGATGATCTCACGGAGGTTAAATGGTGGCAGGTTTGGAGGAGGTGGGGTGGGAAGAAGGAGGTTGCGTATCAAAGGGTCGAGACTTCTGAGGTTTAGACGGTGGGGTTTAGCTTTCTTTCACGTTGGAGTTTATAGGGCCTTTTCATTCGTTACTTTGTTTGCGATTGCATGATACCAAAGTTATTTTTTTTGTTTCTTTAAATTTTTTCTTGTATTGTTTCGGGGGACCTTAGAAGTTTTGTTTTGGCTGTATGAGGGATAAGTAGTAGGATGATTGGTGATAAAAAAAAGTGATAGCGATAGCGGTTAATGATAACGAATAGCATCTCTTTCCTCTCTACAAATACAAAGCTCTTGTGTAAATTTGTGATATCTAAAAATCGACAGCGTTCATGACATCTACGGCTTGTTCAACTAATTCTTTAACCCTCAATCCCTCGTGATCATCACCATCTTCCAATACTTTCGATATCTTCATAAAGATATCTTTCCAAACCCCCCATCTTTCAAGTGAATACCCTTTCCACTGTTTATCACCATATCCACTCCCCGCTCTTCCAATTTTCCCATCATAGTCCTTCCCAACTTTACAGTACCCGTATATCCCATCGGTACAAAAAATAATCCACACCGCAACAGCACAAACATCAACAGCCGGGATATTTGACCTATCCTCCACTTCTAGTTCGCGGAGAGACCACAGGCCGAAAAGAGAATAATCCACCGCCGATAATTTATTTCCTTCTTCATCGATACTATTTATACTATTCCCACCATCTTTACCATCCGCACCATCCGTACTTTCTGCGGTATTCGTAGTCTCGGTGCTATTTACTCCAGTCGCGTACTTTTTAACACCGACGTCTGTGAGAACAGCTAAGAAAGCGTTTAAGTTAACCCACTCCCGTTCACCGAAGCGTAATCCACGAATCGGCGAACCGGGCGTCGGCGAACAGGATGGAGAAAAGTTGTAGTATTCGCGGGTGTATACACCAAACCCCGGTAAACTACCCCATTCAACCACCTCACCATCATCAGAAGAAATATTTGAATTGTGAATATTTTCGTCAGGTGTGCGTTTTATATCTTGTATTTCGAGAAGAAGGGCGGATAGGATCGTATGATTTGTGGAGGATTCTGAACGGATTGCGTGGACGAGGATGGCGTTCCAGAGGGTTTGTAGGTATTTTTCGGAGGAGGTTGTGGAGGGTGTATTTCCTGTGGAGGGTATCGGGGATGTGAGGTTTACCGCGGTTGGTTTTAGGAGGTCGGTGATGGGGGGTGAGTTGAGGAGGGTCGAGATTTCGGTGTAAACGGAGGAAGATTCGAGGTCGGCTAGATACATCTTTTTGATTCTTATAATTTTGGCTACGATTGATATCTGGTATCGTGTGTGGGGTTCAGTTTAGTTGAGGGTTATGGTTATGGGTGTACGGGCTGGTTTTATAGTGCAGTGCGCCCCGGAAGTCTGAAATCTTTTTGCGTTTTGACACCAAAACGCCTGATAAAACGACCGCTATATAAGAGTTTGAAAGGTTCTGATGAATACCTGAAATTGTTATTAGTGAATTTAAAGGTATCACTTTTCGCGTTCTAACTTTCGGCGAGTGGATTGGATGTAGTAAAGGTGCATGATGCCTGAGGATTCGCAACACGGTTAGCTGCCGAAACAGGCAGCTTGGTGTTCGGGATGACGTTGGTCATTTTGCCACGGGAGATGATGGGTTATCTATTAGATACCGCTATGGTATTTACTATAGGGATCGATATTCGTGTCTTGCTCGAAGATTTGACTGGATAATCATTCAGTGAAGTTTTGTCTCTAATTAGAAGCTCTGGGCATCTCGAGATTCTATCTGCGGAATATTCCTGGTAACTCGAACTGGTAAACGTGCGATTCGAAAAGGTCAAACTGAGCATGTTACTTCAGGATGCCCGTTATAGCAATAATTCATCTACAGCCTCAGTCCGCGCATCCTCTGCATGTGAGGCTGCAATCGAAGTTGGCCGTGCAGCTGGGAGAGCTCGCTGCGTTGCGTGGTGCTTCTCGTTTGGAAGACAACCCGAATTTGGAAATTTTCAACGTCGACTCATCCTAAGATGCGTCTTCGACATATAATCCCAACCGTTCACACCCAAATAACCACAACCTCCACTACATCTCAATTCGAGATATCATCTTCAACATGGCGAATTCAAAGTATAAACTCCCCCCAAATCACCTCCACATCCAACATCGCTAACATATCTCAGATTCGAATACGTCAAACACTTCGAAAAAACCACCACAACCCACCTCCTCCCAAACACCTACATAATAATCCGCATCGACGGCCGCTCCTTCCACCGCTTCACAACCCTCCACTCCTTCCGAAAACCCAACGACCCCCGCGCGCTAACCCTCATGAACGCCTGCGCCACCGCCGTAATCCACGACCTCGGCGGCGAAGTAATCACCCTCGCCTACGGCATCAGCGACGAATACTCCTTCATCCTCCGCAAAGAATGCAACCTCTTCGACCGCCGCGAACAAAAACTCATCTCGACGGTGGTATCGATATTCTCCGCTTATTATATATCCCTCTGGTCGAAACATTTTCCCGACGTACAGTTAAAACACCCGTTGCCGAGTTTCGATGCCCGCGCGGTGTGTTATCCGACGGTGGAGAACGTGAGGGATTACATGGCGTGGAGGCAGGCGGATGCGCATATTAATAATCTTTATAACACGGCTTTCTGGGCGTTGATTCAGAAGGGCGGGATGACGGCGCAGGAGGCGGAGAGGGAGTTGATGGGGACGGTAAGTAAAGATAAACACGAGATTTTGTGGAGTAGGTTCGGGATAAATTATAATAATGAGGAGGAGATGTATAAAAAGGGGAGTGTGATTTATCGGAATGTGAGTGTAGATATCATCTCTATATGCATTGTGGGAAAACTTTTGAGTGGAGATTTAACGGCTGATGGTGGTTTGTTGTAGTACGGAGCTGTTCCGGATTCTTCGGAGGCAGATAAAGCGGATGATATTGAACCACCCATTCCTTCTACTAACACTTCGCCAGCGGAAATGCAAAAGGGCAAATCTCGGTCTCAGCAGAAACGCGAGGCGAAAAAGTTGGCCAAGGCGGAGATCGTGGTTGAGCACGTCGACATCATCAAAGACGAATTCTGGGAGAAGCGGCCGTGGATATTGGATTGGAGCCTCGGTCGGCCCAATGAATACGCCGGAACCCGACAATAACAAATCCTCAGCCTTTTCTCTATAAAAGTCTCCAAAATATACCCTGTTTTGTACTATCTGTCGCTTTAATCTAGATACCCATCACTACACCAAGATTTACTGAGCCCCGGATCATTTTCAGCGGATACGAAATAAAGTAATTGTATATAGCTGGCAAAAGTGAAGCAATATAAAAAAAGGTACTTATGTATACACAACTGCCGGAATCCCGCAAAAAAAATTAACAGGGTCTAAACCGAGATTCCAGCACCAAAAGAAGACTAGGTTTTCTTTACAAAGAAGTTTTTTTTTGCCTATCGCTTCCATCTACCCATAGAACCTAGAATCGAGGACACTCAATACCTCGACGGCCGTTTACGAGAACATACGGCTCATACTATTCGTATGTTAGCATTTTGAACTTGTCGACTTGAAAATATAACCTGGAGGGGGGTCATACTCGTTTCGGATTCTCTGGTAGTCAAACATTCCCTCCGTGCTACCGAAAGCGCTGATAGCGATATCTTTATCCCAGATGTGCTTCTCAGCGAACTTCATGACGTCTCGGGGAGTGATAGCACCGACGACCCTCTCGACTTCGCCGGGAGTCATTCGTCGGCCAGTGGTGACTAGTTGGCGACCGATATCTTCGGCGATGGCGGTGGTGCCGTCGAGAGAAAGGAGCAGGGAGGCTTTGAGTTGAGCCTTTGCGCGCTCGACTTCGGATTCATCAACAGAGGTGGCGAGACGGGTCCATTCCTAGAAGAAGGTTAGCGAATCCATATATATTACTTCTGGGGATATTCATACTCTGAGAGAGAAGTGGACGAGGTCGTCAATCTCGGTCAACTTGTCGGTGACGAGGTAGATACCCCAGAGACTACAGAAATGTTAGTGTAAGTCTTCATTTTCAAACATAGTTTAGTATTGTACCCGGTGTCGCTGTAGCTGGTGCTAAAGCTCATGAAGCTGTTGGCGAGATGGTTGGTATTCACCAGATGAGCGAGCTTGCTGCCCAAGTATGGAGCATTACCCATCGATCTATCCCAGTTTCCGATGATAGCTTGGGCGACAAGAGCGGTAAAGTAGTTGTCGTCCTTCCAGCTGACACCCTCGACTGCGATGGCAATGTGGGCGGTTGGATAAGCGTCATCTCGCATCCTGACTTCGGATCCAACGAAATCCGGAGTTTCGCTTCGTGGAGCACCAAAGACGGTTGGGGTTGGAGACGACTTCAACTTTCCGAAATGCTTCTCGGCAAGCTTGACGAGTTCGTTGTGGTCGACACCACCAGCTCCAACGAGAACCATTCGGTCAGCGGTGTAGTTGGTGTTGATGTAATCGACGAGATCTTGTCGCTTGATGGAGAGGATGTTTTCCTTGGGTCCGAGGATGGTACGGCCGAGAGCCTGGCCTTGGAAAGCGGTGGCGTGGAGGTGGTCAAAGACGACCTCTTCGAGCTGCTTGTCGACTTCTTCTTGTTCACGGAGAATGACTTCACGTTCTCTTTCGATGGCGGATTCCTCGAGACGAGAGTTCTGGAGAATGTCGGAGAGGATTTCAACGCTCTTGGCGACATCGTTCTTGAAGGCTTTAGCGTAGTAGACGGTGTTTTCCCTCTGATCACTGGCATTAGATATCGCGTAACCCGGTTGGAATATAGTCATGGCATACCGATGTGTAGGCGTTCAAGTGACCACCCATATTTTCGATCTCGAGCTCCAGCTGGTTTTGCGTCCTGCTTTTTGTTCCCTGGGCCGGCGTCAGTTGCCATCTTATTATCGTGGTAATAGGGCGATATATGTACCTTGAAGGCGAGATGCTCCAAGAAGTGAGCAGTACCATTGTTGGCGTTATTTTCAGATCTACTTCCAGCATCGATCCAAACACCTATATACCATGTCAGCTCTCATTTCATTTCAACCGTGTCATTCGAGATTATGGGTCGCGAGAGGCATACCAACTGTGGCGGTCTGCTGGCCGGGATTCGATTCCGTCGCTATCTATATCCATTCGTCAGCCATTGTCCCGTACGAACAAACCCCTCCTATCTATCTCATCAAGCATACCGTGAAGCCATTGGTCAAGGTCGTGGTCTCGGTCTTATTCGGGGTCCAGGTAGCGGGGGCGTGGACGGCGGGGGAGGCGAACGCTCTGGCGGCTCGTTGAGGCTTGAGAACGGACTTTGTGAGACCGGCTCTTGGGAGGACAAGCCGCGAGAGGGCTTGACGGGTGGCAGCCATCGCGGGGGATCAGGAGGAGGGGTATATCGGAGGGGAGTGGACGGGGTGGTGAGGTTGGAGGAGGTCGAGGATCGTGTCGGAGGTACTTTGGCTGTCTCGGACGACGAAAATTTGGCTGGGCCGTTTTCCCACGACGTCGCAACACACTTTCGTTTTGGCTGCGGCGGATGCTCTCACGTCGGGAGCTGCAGCGCATCCAATCTGCGATCCGGTCGTCTCATATTCACATCTCACGTAGTAAAGGTATTATACTGATGCCGTGCCAATTTTCGGCGTCTGTTCTAATTCAGCGCGCGACGTTGGAGCCTGTCTTTGGAGGCCGCTCGCAGCACTTTCACATGATATCATCGCAGGCGAATTAGCAGCGGTCCCATTGGCTGATTCCTCCCTCCGCGGTTTTTGGCCGACGAAGAAATTCAAACTTCCTCTCGACCTCATCTCTCCCTCCTCCCTCTCCCACCCAGCACTCCCACCCGAGCAGACCTCGCAATAGTCGACACACCGCCCAGCTGATCTAGCTAGTAGCGGTCGTCACCGACGATATATACTCTCGCAATGGCGTCGACGCTTCGTTCTTCCACCACCCGACTGTTCACCGCCAGGCCCACCTCGGCAATACGGTTGCTGCCGCAGACTCGGGTCGCTGCTTTCCACGTCTCTCAGCGAAACCAGATTCTACCCCCTGGACCCCGTACGTGCCTTTTATCACCAAAAATCATATAATTTTAATTGAATTTTGCTGTTTGAGTGAATTTCTGCGGTTGTGGGATATCTGCTAACTCGGTGTTATTCGGCTAACAGAAGTCGTCCACGGCACCGTCAACGATCCGGTCCCGATTCCCACTCCGAACGCAGCGTATGTTACAACCATAGACATTTTTACAGAAAAGTCTAGATAAATCGTACTGATACTTGGGAATAACAGTCACGGCTCGTATCACTGGGCCTTCGAACGTCTCATCGCTCTCGGCATGATCCCGCTCACGGTAGCTCCATTCGCCGCCGGTACCGCGAATCCAGCCATCGACGCAGCACTCGGTACCGCGTTGGTATTACACTCACACATCGGATTCGACGCCTGCGTCACAGATTATTTCCCGAAGTATGTCTCTCCCTATATACATTTCTAGACAAAACTTTCACATAGAGGTATTGCGAGATGGATACTAATCGATTGGTGATGGAACAGGCGACAATATCCTAAGTTGAGGGCATTCATGGTCTGGCTGTTAAGAGGGGCCACTGTTACCGCTGCTGTGGGGCTGTTCTCTTTCCAGACGAATGATGTTGGTCTTACCGAGGGTATCAAGAAGATGTGGAAGGCGTAGGGGAGATTGTGTATAGTTAATGTCAAAATTGACGACTGGGTAGATGAGGCTTGAGGTTGTAATTCTCTGTACATGTATTGCGAGCTTAATTTCACTCTATTGAAGAAGCCTTCTTGGGGAGGATGGCGATTATTGATTGATAATTATATTTGATATACATGTAGATTGATGACATCCTCCATTCCCTCCCACGCCATCTCTATCTCCATCCCCATCCCCATCCCACCCGACACAATTAGCACAGTCCCTTATCCCTCATTCAAGAATGTAGAAGTTGGGTTAACTCACCTAAAAAAGAGGGGGTGAACAGTCCTCCCCACCAGAATAATCGGAATCGAATCATACCCTCCATTCCCAAAGGAAATGTCGGGTACACCACGTATCGCACTAAAGTAAACCCCCTCCCTTCCCCTCCCCCCCTACCCCCCCTTCCTCCCTCCCATCCTCAGCGGAAAAAAATCCATAACACCCCACCACCCTTTCGGAATAGCAAAGATGATTCAAAAAAGATTTCCGCCTCCGGGAAAAAGAGAAAGAAGAAAAAACCGCCAACGAAAGAAAGAAAGGAAGAAGACAAAGGATTGAGAGGGAATATCCATCTTCGCACTGGACTCCCATGGGATCGAGTAGATATTTAAAAAAATACCTATCTCCCGTGATTTCTGATGCCAATTGTGCGGACGTGAAGAGTCACGTCGGGCCCTCGGGGGCGGAACACAGTCCTTCGGCGTTTCACTCCCCGGCGGGGAGATCCGGCTTTGGGGGCTTGTTTAGATGAAGATTACTCCGAATTTCTCACTTGCGTTCTGTGATATTTATACGGCATCCCGAGGGATGTTGTATTTTGTGGGTAGCAAGGAAACGTGGCGTTGGTGGGGTGGACTGCTGAAGAAGAAAAGGAAAAGAAGAGAGGGAGAAGGGAAGACGTGTTTGGGAGATTTTTTATAGACGCCAAGCAAAATAAAAAATCTGTTTGTTGCGTTTTGTACGCCTCAACACCACAACACATTTCTAAACCCACGCAGACGTCACTCCCGGAGCCTGAATACGCACGGGAATCTGGCAGTGACATTAATTTTGTCTGCTGATGCTCAGATACCTCCTCGTGTACGTAAATCCAGAAGATACAATAGAAGGCGTCGTACGAGGAGCTTAAACCCGACTGCACCTGATCATAATAGCTGGAGCAACTTTACTATCACCACCTATATTCACAATAATTTTAGAATGCATTAGAAAAAAATACATCTTAGTTTATTGACTAATTTTTACTGCGAAAGTTGCCCGAGAGCCTGATCAATTCCTTTGGAACCTCTACCATTCCTTTTTTCGGTCGGCCTTGGTCTGGATGTTCCCAATTAGGAAATGCACTAGTCACGTGTAACCTCAAAATGCAACGGAGCAACAAGCAGTGTTGACCTCCTTAACCTACACTGACATCGAGCTGCCGCAGGACCACGTAACTTCTCCAGATGCAAATATAATGCCAAATACTTGGGCGGTAGAGTTCTACTGCTGTTCCTCCTCATTATGAGGTACTTTATCCGTACATTTCAATATCGTAGGCTAAGCGCTTCGACTATCAAAAGGTTTTCCGCTTCCAAGTTTGTGCTCCTGTGACATTTTAAAGACCCCATAAGTAGGAGACATTGGTCTATATCCAACGGACGCCGTAAGTGGCAGCTTCTTTTGTCAAAGCCTTGCTCCCGACGTATTCAAAAAGCTTGCGCAAGATGCTATCAGAGGTTGGTAGCATTAGCAACTTGTGACTGCTTTTTATTACGCCTTCTTAAGTTCATTTCGTAAGGGTGGTGATGACGCAGGAAAGGCAGTCACAGTCTGGCCGACAGTGCTGAGATGATAATAGACTGAGCGTGCCATATACTTTCCCTCGGTGGCTATTTCAACTCCATCACTCCCTCTTCTCATCCTTTCTCCTCAACCTTTCCATCGTCAACTTCATCCTCACAACCATTACCATCACCATCACCACCAACCAGTAAGTCCATCAAGTACAAGCATCTCAATCGTAAAGCTCATCTGACATCTTCATCTAGCTATAACCACCATCAAAACCATCAGTAAGTTCGAACAAATCGTCGAGTCCACTATCTCAATCATCAGCTTCATCTAACATCGCCGTTTAGCCACTACCAAAACCACCAAAAATGCCTCCAAAGAGATCTCGAGAAGACACCAAGGGCGCCGGGGACGCCCGAAAAGGTAAGAAACCCCGGACCGAGGGCAACCCCAGCCCCGGTGAAGAACAGGCTTCGACCGAGGCTCCGCCCGTCGAAGCAGCACCCCAAACATCCGTTGCTGCCCCAAGCGGACGTGTCACACGTTCAATGGCGGCCAGAAGTCTCGGGCAGGTGCAAGCGCCTCCCAACGTGGCTGAACAGCCACAGAGACAACCAGCGGCTCCTCGAGCGAGGGCCAATGCTGGGAAGTCTCAGGACTATGGCTGCCCCGCTAAACCGCGAGCCGGCAAGGCCAAGCGGGGGGTTAATGCCTCTTCCAGGCCAAATATGGCCTTTGAAGAGTCTCCTGACCCCGATGAAGGAGCTAACTGGGATGTGCGCCAGGCGAGAGGAGCACTCCGCCGGGCGGCCCAGAGGGCTCTGGAGGAGCGTTGCGACATGGACGAGTCTCCTGGAGACATCGTCATCCGCAACGCTCCGATTCGGGGCTCAGCTTACGTCTGGCTCATAGACGAGGCGGTGAGGAGGAAGGTGCGTCCTTCGCAAGACTTTGTGAGTGCGACGTACTGGTCGCAATTCTTGGGGCGGACCATCGAAAGAGGTCTGCCCATCAGCCAGTACACCGCGGTCGACGCGAACGCGGTAAGGATGCTCATTGAGCGCAGGGCACTTATCCCGTGTCTGGTCAGCACGGATAAGTTGAGGAAGCAGAAGATCGGCGACGGTGAGTGCAGGCTAGCCCATACCCATTGTCGAAAGATGGCAGTTAGCAAGAAGCGGGAGCGCACGGAGGACCAGGAAGAAGAAACGTGGCGGGCTGCTAAGCGCCCCAGACCGACCGCCAACAGTCTCGAGGCTTGTGAGGGCATGCCCCGCGCTTCACAAGGAGACGTGTTACGCGGTGGGCTTCTGGGGGGGCGGCGAATGCCAGACTACTTCCTCTCTCCGTCCCCTTCGGAGCCAGATTTTACGCCGGCCGATTCGGTTGGCGGGGTACATGGGCGCAGTGCGCTCTTTTCGCTGATGTCTGACCTAGGCATCAATCACCCTTCCCCTCCCACCCCGGAGACCACTCCGCAACTTCGCGAGTTCGCTACTTCCCTCCCCACTCGGTTGGGCATGGTTGGAGAGCTTGCTCGCTTGTTGGTCCAGCGTGCAAGAGCATCTGGCTGCGAAAGGACCCGCAAGGCTGAAGAAGCCGGCGGCGACGAGAGCATGCCATGCGATTGTATATCTTGCAAGACATCTAGCATCGCTGGGACAATCGAGGAGAAGATTAATCGGCTCCAGGAAGCTGCAACGGATGCTGTGGAAGTCGACGCTATCCGCAGTGTGAGAGAGAACGAAGAACCGGTCGCGGGACCTACCACCCAACAGCCGGAGGCGCAAGTTGAGCAGCGGTCTACCCCAATTAGATTACGATTGAGGGTGAGGAAGCCGAATAAGGAGTAGACCCTGCAAGGATACGAGCGACGACATTCGGAGGGGGTAGATCCACCTGGACGAACCAGCGAGTGGGAGTCCTTCGAGAGACAAGGAATCAGAGTACTTTCTCTCCAAGGGTGACTGCGAGCCAGTTCGAACGGACGTGATCAGTTAACCTTCACTACATCCCCACTATCATAACACCGTTATCTCTCCTTTTGGAATTTGTGCTTTTCAGTTTCTTCGTGGGTTTCTATTTTTACCTGGTCGTTATTTCTCGTTTTCTTTTTGTGCATTTTGTTCGCGCTGCCCTTTCCTTCAATTTCCCCCAATCTTCCCCCTCTCCCCACCACCAATTCTCTCCCGCAACGAGGAAATATTCCTTCCATCTCCCATCTCACCCATCACAGAAGGCTACAATGGAAGAAAAAAAGGGAGAAGAGCTCCCAATCTTCCTAGACTCAGACTCAGAGAAGTCTGAAAATGGTAAGGCCAAAGTCAAGGTCCTTCCTCCAAGCCCCTTGCAGTCGCGAAAACGTCTTCCTCGTCCCCAGAATACTATCATCGATCCCACAAAAGTCACCTCAAAGGATCTGGAAAACTCTCTCAAGTTATCGAAAGAATTGACCGCATGCCTCGAGCGACTTTCAACTCAGTTAGAACCAGCTCCAGTCCGCGGGGATGGGTCTGCAACTGCTGTTCGTCAGAAACTCAGGAGTGTCAGAAAGCTATCAGAGCACAGACTGGAAGTCCCAGATATATTCCAAGATTTCCCTGTTACGCCTTCACCAAAACCCATGAATACAGACACGGAGCCAAGAGAAGAGATTCCCACTTCCATTGATTTTGTCAAAGTCGAATCCCCTCTTCCTCACTCGAGACCAATGGCACGAACCCCTGCCGAAAAGGCAGTAGAGTTTGAAGAGATTCTTCGAAATATCCGCGAGAATCCGAAAGAAAAACCGAAAAGTCCGAAGACTCGTATTAAAGATTGGAGTGGTGCGGTCACTCCTCTAAAACCTTCTTCATTGCATCTTCTAGATGTAGAAAACCTTACGGGCATCGCGAACGAGACCCAACGATCGATCAAAATCAAAAAAACCGATATTCAGGCACATTCTACCCCTAGAAAGAAACAAGAGAGCGGTGAGGCTCCGAAACATTCAAAGCTTACGTTTTCTCCTGTACCTCCTTGGTCACTGCCGCGATGTGCCTCGGATTCAGGAATTGGACTACCACTGAATCGGAAATTCAGTCAGCTTCTTCCAAAGATTGCAGGACCTTCCTATGCTGGCATTATTCCTAACCATTATGTCGACGATATGTCCATATCAAAAATTTCGGACAATGAAGAAGAAGAAGAAGAAGAAGAAGAAGAAGAGGAATCTCAACAGCCCTCGAAGGATGAAGACCCCTCTCGATTGGTAACCGGAAAACAAGTTGAACTTCCAAAAATCTCTGACCAAATCTCCCCTACAGAAGAGCTCCGAAGAAACAGCTACTTCGCACCCCCTCCAGAGATCACAGATCCCGAGGAAAAAGCCAAAGCCCTTGTTGCAAAGGCAGTAGCCGAACAATGGGATAAACTCTGGATTGACGAGTGGAACAACGTCAAGTCCAAAAAGCAAGGCATGTACGACCCCATCAAACAAAAGAGGGAATACAATCGAAAGAAAGGCGAAACAGAAGCCTACGATGCCACCCAACTCAATCGAGGATCGATTCAATGGAGCATTCATCAAGTTTTCGAATGTTACATGGGAATCTTACAAGTCGACGAAGAAACCGAAAAGGTTCGGGAAAAAGGTAAAGAATTGAAGCGAAATATCGCCAATAACGAACGGTTACAGATGAGCAGTAACCTTGGGAAATTCACCGCACGAGAAGACGTTTTGACCGCGCTCACCGAACACCAACGGACTCAACTTGCGAAGGATATTCCTGCCGAGCTTCGGAAACTGCAGGTTCGAAAAACTTTATTGAAGAAGGCTGGGCAAACGCATTTGTGGGATGTTGCGAAGGAAGACGCCCAGAATAATTATCAAGGAGAGGTGTTGCATGGAATCTTAACCCTTCGAAAAATCTTTGAGGATACGACAACGGATATTACGGATGATGAATTGAATGAAATGGGGTATCGGCTTCGATGTGAGAAATTTTAGTGCTGTGGTGGTTGTGATTTATTCGTTTCCTTTCTTCGCGTAAGTTTCCCAAGCTAGATATTTACACTCTAGAGCTTCGCTGATGTTTACAGTTGTATAAGTTAGTTTCTTAGAGTGGCTTTTCGTTCTTTGAAGCCCCTTACCTCTGCAAAGCCCAGCTTGTAGTGTCACAAGCGTTTCTATAGTCAAACATTTATCTCAGTTCTTGTTCACAATCTGAGCTCACTAATCAATGCTTAGTGAATGGAACATCTTTGTGGCCAAGTTTGAGCTCCTTATTACCAAATCTTTGCTCTTTCCCCAATGCTACGAACTATGGACAGGAGAAGTCACCCGCCAGAGTTTCTTTCTGTATTTACCGAAGAAGTAAAGACCGTCTCAATTCTAAAGTTTTTGAAATATTGCCAATGTAAACTTTTCGCGTAGATTTTCCTACAACCAAAATTTTGGTTGTTTTGAAATATTTTAAATATATTGTATGGTAATAAGACTTCATGAATTAACTATACTTTGTTTAGTAATCAGCCTTGAATGTCCCGTACGGCCTATTTAGAGTAGGCCCATCCACCGGGCCGTAAGGAACAACCGTCATATCCCAATAACTCCGCCGCGCCTTCTTGTTATTCGTAACCAAAAGATACATCACGGATCTGCCAAACCAGATCTGAATCCAATACTTTACTTTATCCTTGTTCTTCGGGACAAGGATCCCCGATAGCCCGTCTTTGGAATGCTGCAAAGTAACGTTCCTCGTCCACCCGTCGAAGCTAAACGGCATTTCGTACGTACCTAGTTGGCGGACTATCGGTGCGCTTTTGTCAATCTTTGCTGTTGCGGGGGGGTTTCTGGATTTAGAGGCAACTATTCGCACGAGGCGTTTCAGGTTGAATTCTCTACTTAAGCCTGTTAACGAAAAGCCAGTGATGTCGATTTTAACTGTACAAGCTTTGAACCCGGGCTTATTCGTCGGCCGCTGGCGTTTCTTCCCGAACCAGAGGATGTTTAACTTTTCCACTTTGCCTGGCTCGAACTCCCAGACGGGTAAGACTCCGTAGGAATTCGCGACTAGCCTCGTTTGACGGGTGTCGATCCACGTGCGGACTTTCGTCGGCCAGCGCTGGAGGTGCTTCTGAGCGCCCTCACCCAAAGTGAAAACCGAACGCTGAGTGCGAGGAACGTTCCACGTCTTATCGGGTTTAAACGAGCCGTTTCCGAGGATGTTCCACCGTCTCTCATGTCTATGATATTCGAGAAACAGCAGATACTTGTGGTCCTTGAGGTTCGACCGGGTCGGGAACTTTAAACTAGCGTCCTTATCCCTCATATCTCCAATGGTTCCTACATACAATGCCATCACATATCCCTTCTTCACCCGCGCAAAGTTTTCGGGAGCCCAGTAGACGAGGTTACCAGTCATGGTTCCTATCTTAGCTCTGGCTTTGTTTCTTTGGACAGTTGGTCCGAGAGCCTTTTGGGGTACCTTGCGGCGGTTCCAGACGCGGTGAACTCTCACTAGAGTCCCGTTGATAACATGCGGGTACGAGTGGGTCATGAAAGCCACGTCGGTGGTTTTGATGTAAAAGGGGGAATCGGCGACATGGAAACCGACCCATTCGGATACAGTACCAAACGTCAGAACCGGGGGCGTATTCGGAGACAATTGGTTCACATCCTCCGTGTGTGGGAAGACCGGGAGGAAAGATTCATTCTGGTAAGGGATGTCGCTACCTTCGACCCCTCCGACAGTTAGAAACGCTGGGCCGGAAAGTCTCTGCGTCGCCATCTTGCGGCAAAAATCGTTGAACACCTGTACCGGTGATATATTACCCCGGAAAGGGTTGACCGGCACGATGTCGAGCTGGGCTACGATCCTTGGGTTAACCGGCTGTTCGAAGCAGCCCATGGCGCTATATATGACATCCACGGGTAGCGAAGACGTCCGCAGGAATAAACTCCTCCACATTCCCGTGAATCGCACCTGTCTATCGCTCGAGATTGCGGCTCGAAGGGTGCGCTTAGTCACATCGCCGGCGCGGGGGTCATTCCATCCACGACCTGGATACGGCCGACGCCGTTGAGAGTTGTGTCTGCAATGTCGAGGAGATCCCGGATGTGGATTAAGCAAAGCCTAGTGGTAGTACCGGTGGTGGTACCCTTCTTCTTGGATTGTGTGAGAGCCGCCTGGGTGTCCGCCGCAGAGTCCCAGACATGGGAAATGGCGGTGTATTTGAATCCTTTCTTGACTATATGTTGGAGTTTATTTTTCTGCAGAATTAGCGCTGGCGCAACTTTCAGCTACGGTAATAGGGGAACAGACGGTGTATTTCGCGTCATTAATGTCGACGAGATACTCAAGGGAGTGATCGTGATCTGTATCCTTAGGACTTGGTGCGCTCTGAGGAAATCTAAAGAAATCCAACGGGTGAGGATAGTTGGTAACCGATGTTTATTTCGCTTGAGAAATTTGGTGGAATCCGGAGATCTATAAGTAAATCTTTACTTTAAAGCTTTTAAGCTCCCTCAGCGAGACATACCGTAGTGAAGATGCGAAGTATATCCAAATGCCTGCTAAGAGCAATTGTGAAAAATTTTGACAAAAGAGAGGAAGCGGGGGCTTCCTCGGAATCCATTGATCCTATTATTTTTTTTTCCCCAGCGGATGTCGTACAGTCCGAAGCAGAGACGTTTAACTATGTAGGTCTTATATACATCTTTCAACCAATAGTTTGTTGCATACCCCCCTGTTTATCCCATGGCGTGCATATAACCATGCATGTCGACCCTTTGCATGACGACCCCTCTGCGTTTTAAGCTCTAGAAGGCAGTTATATATCAATATATCCCATAGCAGACTTCATCAGGCCATTGACTCAGTATATTTTCCAGACTAACCGGCCCGTAGACGCATATACGGAGCTTGGTATGAGCATAAATCATGCTTCATACAGTCAATTAACATTCACCACGCATTATTTTTAATCCATCTCATATCTCGTGAAATCTTGGTCCTGATGCCAGAGCTCCACACGGGTGGGTGCGGAAGGCGGCTGCTCAATTTTCTAACGCATGGTACCCACAACATTTGGTTTTTTTCAACCGGCATTGATGCTCATCTGACCCAAGACTAAAAGCGTCTGAAGTAAGTCCTTGTTATGAGACAATAATATACCTCATAGAGACGATATTTGCGTTCCGGATTGATATCGCTGCCCTGTTTCCCTGCTTCCCGTCCCGCCCCTCTTACGAAATGAGAGTTTTGAAAAGAGAATTTGGTTCATACGCCACTGTGGAGGAGGGAGTATATTAAACCTGCTCCCATCACCGCAATTCGAGGACTGACAATCAAAACTCAGCGTTAATATCGCCCACCCAAAAAGAGACAATTTGCACAATGTCTCAATTGGAAACTGGGACTCAAGGTCCCCTGGGGGACGACCTCTTCCCAGCGCTTCAAAAGTTGGGAAACTTCACAAAGCGGCACGTTAAATGTTAGTCTCCTCCTGAGCCCAACTGACTAGCGCTGGCTAAAATAGTCATACTTGATAAATAGTCTTGGTTCCTGCTCTCATGGCCCTTACGGCACAGTCCACAAGCCTTTCGGACTGGGTTCCACTTTAATATTCGGGGCTCGCGGTCGTCCTTTACGCCGTTTACAGTGGAGGGCAGTTGGGACTTCAGGATCTGAGGGGTTATCGGTTCCTGATCCCCGCTGCCATAGTATTGGGAATGCAATATCCAATGTTTCTGGATTCGATATCAGGGAAATAGGCAGCGATAGGCCTTGCCGTATATGCCTTCTGTAGTAGAGAAAATTTGGACTTGCAAAAATTGGAAACCTCTCCATTCCTTGTTCTCCTAGCTGTTCTCGCAACGCAGCTAGGAGTTGATTCCAGTAATTGGACTATTCTCATTGCCTTTTTCTTAATTTACCAAAGGCGAGAGACAGATAATAATCAAGGCGAGAACAAACTTTCTCTTCCTTTGCTTATCGGAGCAGCTTTGGCGATGCCAATATTGTCACTCCCCCAGATTTGGGCGCCTGCTGCCCAGTCCCAAAAAATCGTGTTGTTTTTGGCAGTCTATATCATTTACCACGTTGATAACGACAAGGCGGCAACAGCCGAGGCTCTGGAGGCCTTTCAAATCGCAGCTAAATGGGTTGGAATATACTTCAGAGGTATGACATCCGGAGCCTGTTCGCAGTTGATAATGATCTTATCGAACTTCTTGTGTAACAAAAGTTGGATTTGTGGTCGGGGTAGCCTGTTACATGCCGGTGCACCATGGCTTGCCCCTGCACTATCAGGTCTGGGCCCACTGCCTGGCGGTTGCTGTTGTGGCCGTCGTAGGCTACTTCTCCGCACCCACGAAGTTCTCTAACTAAGAAACCCAGGTAGCTTAGAGTGAGAGTCAGACGTCTTAAGAGCTACGTGCTTGTCAGAAGTACATCAGGTAGTAGGCAAGGTGTAACAATTTCGAAATCAAGCAACAACTTAAGTATTAATCCGTATGCATACTTGCCTACCATCTGAACCTTGTGACATCTTGCATATTACCTTGATAGCCCGAGCATTGTTCTCTATACGAATTTTGAATATATATTTGATGGTGAAACGTATTAAAAGTGGTTATTCTTGTATTACATCATCATCATCATCATTATTATTGGCGATTTATGGAGTATCATATCTTAAATATTGATTATAATTACAAGTTTCAGGTTTTTTGGCTGTGCTGATGATCATGATAAAGTCTGCGGTACCGAGATAGCATCGCGGTACCTGCATTTTAGCTTGGTGGGTTAGGCTTGAGGCACTGCATTACATAATTATCAAGATAAGTCTAAACATTTTAGTATTTGTTTTAAGTATATGTGCTAGCGAAAGAGCGTCCGTTTTCTGGTAGCATTGTGGTGCTAATTCGGGTAGTAACTTCACCCGTGTGCTGATACTAGATTCCAGATGACTACGTTGTGAGCTCAGCAGCATTCTATCGCCCCGTTGGGTATAACTTGAAATATTCGGTGCTGAGATGTAATAACAAAGCTCCGGGTACGGGTTTCCAAGCTGACCAAAAACTAGGAGCCGTCAGAACTTTGTCGCGGAGAGCCAGATCCAGGATCCTTTGTTTCATTTGAATCGGATCCTTCATCAAGCGCGGATCTATCGAAAGAATCGTTGCAATTACTCCAGTAACGTGCGGGGCGGCAAAAGATGTCCCATCGGTCGTTTCCTTGAAGCCAAATAGATTTTTGCCTGTGACGACTTTTTGTCCAGGGGCGTAGATGTCTACGCATTCTCCGTAGTTGGAATAGTGGCTCCTGACATCATATATATCTGTAGAGCCAACATTAATCATACTCTTTATCCTCTCCCTGGCCAATACTGGAAACTTGCCACACATTTCAGACCCTTCGTTTCCGGCAGCAGTGACAATATGCACGCCAACGCCGGCCAACTCATCCAGGAGGTCTATTATACGTCCTTTTTCAGAAATAGGCAAGTCATCCTTATAGAACGACAAATTTATAATGGAACCTCTGAATTTCGTATCTTTTCCGACTTTAAAATTATGTATGGTACTAATTTTATGTAGGCACTTTTCAAAATCCCATAGAGAGCAAGATATGATATTTGCATTTTTAGCAACACCAAATTTTGTCCCAGCTGCAATTGTGGCGACCAAAGTACCATGATTATTAGAATCTTCTATGCCCCAAAGCTTAGTTCTTCCTTTGATATCGGTAGTGTTTGGGTTAAAGCGAGTGTCTATTATGTATATATCGACTCCGGATCCTGCTTCTGCGAAGTATGGTGCTTCATAGCCATCTGTTTTGGGGTAGGGCCGATACCCAACTGCCGGAATCTGCGTGATGCGTCGAAGATTCCATGATGCATCTTGTTGGAATAAGATACTGGAAACATTAACCGGATTTGTCTGGTCGACAACTGGCGCTGCTAAGGTAGTCGCAATTGCCAAGTAAAGCAAGAAGACCAAGGGGGGATTGAAGGATATCATTTCAACTGTGATTAGAATGGAAGGCTGATTAGAGATAATTAGAATACAGTTCTTTGGCCCTCATTTATACTTCTTGATAATCTTGAGTTAACGCTACTGTATTAACACTACTATAGCAAGATACGGAGATTTTCATTTTTGCCCTGCGCTCCTTCGATGGTACTTAAGTTTTGGCATTCTAAGACATTTTCTCCCCTCCAATTTGGGAAAATAGAAAAGAAATCGCGTTTGACTAACTACACCACGCGGGTGACAAAAAAACATGAGCACAATCCCTCACCATTACAAGTAAAAACTGTGTTGTTTGCTCATGTAATTCTGTCACCCGCGTGTACACGTAGCCCAAAATCTCCTATGTTTAAGAATGCATACAGGCCTATGCTCAATGACGTCAGCATAGTCCTGCCTAAGTAGTATAAGGGTTGGAACCTAGACTCTTGTCTCGTGAACCAAACGCGGCGCACGAAACACCACAAAAATTAAGTGAGAACACCGCCACTTTAGACTCAGGTTCTAACCTCAGATTCCACTGCTTAGTTACCCAGATCCAGCTAGCGCATGACACTGCCATGCTGTACTCTGTACACCAGTACAACCATACAATATAAAATTGTAAAAAAAAAAAACCCCCCAATGAAATCCAACGATATTATAATTTTCTTCTGCCGTTAAAAACTTGATGGCGAAGCCACGCGGATTACCGCCTTCATTTAGGAATTCGCGACCAAAAGTGACGGTAGAGAAACGGACGAAAACCGGGGTCTTTTAACCTTCGGATTTCAAAAAGTCGGCCTTTTGCAGTCCTTCTATCAGCAATTCCATACGATATCTTATGAGAAAATTGAAAATAGTATATATTATTCGAACCTTGGTATGATGTGACATCGGTTTCGTGCATTCGAAGTATCCGAGCGCACCGCTACCGCAAGGGTTACCATGCCTGTTATTAAATCATCTGATGAGCCATCGATCCAATGAATACATACAGTGTGTTGCCAAAACAAACCGCCCACCGCACCCACCGGCGCAATAACTAGAGTATATATTTAATATTATAGTAGTAATTACAATAGTACTAAAATAATATAAGATATAAAATCGAGTAAATAGTCAACAATTCTATTAAATATTATAATCTTAGATTTAATAATTTGTTTACCAATCCATTACGTTAATTACCACTTAATAATGATTAAACATCGAATAACTTAATAATTATAATAGTTTATTATTTAATAATTTTTAATAATGTACGTCAGACTAGAATTCGAAACCAAGAGCGACAAAGGACTTCCAAAATACTCCCAAATAGGGTACATCAAAGCAACAACGAGCGTGTGCAGTGATTTCCGAGGTCCAGGACGAGTGGTCGCGTTAGATATAGTAGTGGGTATTATGAACATGGCAGCTTCTCTGTATGATCACGAGCTAGATTTATTGTTCTAGTTCAGAGTGCCCTAGGTGGTGTCTGGTTCACGAGATAGTTCTAGTTCTAACCCCAAAGATTTAGCAAGAGTACGGTTCTGCTCAAATACGTAGATCGTCGTGGTACTACACGACAAAGGTCGGTTGTCTGTTAGCTATAAGTTGCCCTCCGATCTAATACCTCCAACCATCTTGTACTTATATAACCTAATTAGCTAACAATCCAATATCTCTAACCAATTTTGCTTATATAGTGTAACAACTTAGTGCCTCTAACCATTCTTTGCTTATATGGTTTAACAGTTTAGTACCTCCGACTTTTTTTTTATTTGTATGACCTAAGAATCTAATATTTCCAACTATCTTTTGTTTGCATAGCCTAACAATTTAATATATTAAATTTTTAATGAAAATATTAATATTTTTAACTATCTTTTGCCTGTGCAGCCTAACAGCCTTTGCCAAACCAAATTTGGTTTTGGCCAAAACGCTCTTTCTCGGTCAGAGTTCCCCATCTCTAGCTCCAAAGTAGCAATCGGTTTGGTTCAAAGCCGATAGCTCAA